>NQII01015398.1:0-22633 GCA_002778355.1 Clitarchus hookeri
TAGGTAAAATATAAGTAAAAGTACCATTTAACAAAAACTAATTTACTTTTATGTCAGCAGAATATAAAACGCAAGTGATTCATGAGATATTTAGGATGCAACCAAGCACGTCATACATGGCGTGATTGACCAGAGGTTTGATTCAATAATTGTGAAGAAACCGCGAATACACTATACCTAACTATTTAAATCCCACTCAAAGGCATGGAGCTACTTAAATCTGAGATTTATAATATTTTCCATGAAAATTTCAAAATCGTACATATTTAACATGCTCGACTTTAGTTCAAAGTAATTGTTTAAGCAACCAGAATATCACGAATAAAATTAATATGAATTAATTTTGTAGTTCAACCATAATATCATATGAAGTTTTACGATAAAATCCTACTAATATTATAAATGTGTGCGTGTGTGTGCGTGTGTGTGTGTTTGTTACCACTCAGTTCCATAACGAATAAACGGATTTTGATGAAATTTGATATGTAGATACTTTAGGTTCTGGAATAGAACATATGCTACTTTTTATTAATTTAAATACAAGACAGGAACATTTTCCCGGGCACAGTCCGTGCGCACTACTGTGATCAAGTGTTGTATTCTATAAATTTTTGAAACTGATTGGGCACAATATTTAAAATGAAAATCCGCATTATTACGGCAAAATAAAATTAACTGAATGTTATCTTTCATTTGATTGGATAATTGTTTTTATTAAGTCTCCATTAATATGTCATAAAACCGTAAAATATCCACAAGAAATATAAAAAAATATTGACACTTAGACACTCTTAATGGGACTTCCTAATACAATATTTTCTGTAAAATCAGTTTTTCCGCTTATATGCTCGTATTAGTAAATTCATGTTCTGAGATGAGCGTTCTTGAGGAATGGCAGAACAAATTCTCTAGGATTGCCACATTTACGTTGTTCTGGCATATAGATTAAGAAAATTATTTAGGAGATGGTAAAAAAATACCGCATGACTTGTCCAAGGATTTTAGGAGAAATGTAAAATGTCATCTGCAATCCATTCAATTAGCTTTACTCATGTGTAATAATTTTTAACTGCTCTAGATATAATTTGCAAGGAATCCAGCTGTTGCAAGTGTATGCGAAAACCTTTGAATGTCACCGCATCTTGCTTCCGAACGGTCTGGCGTGACCTCGTGTGGTTTCAAATTTTTCGAGGAAGTTTTTACCACATGGATTCGAATACAACTTTCAATACATCTAGCCCGTTGCAAAGATTATTCCGAAACCTTTCGACACAGCAAAAAACTGCGTTTTCAGACCGCTGCATCTCGAAATACACTACTTGAGTATCTACGAGAATTGTATAGGCCATAGTAATTAAATNGCGTTTTCAGACCGCTGCATCTCGAAATACACTACTTGAGTATCTACGAGAATTGTATAGGCCATAGTAATTAAATTTGTTACAGAATTCTAACCAATGAAATTACAGTGCCATCCCTTGAAGTCCCTTGGGCCGTTGCTACACGCAGCACGAAGGAAAACTCGCACGCAGATTCAGTGCTGCTGTTGTTAGGCGCGACAGGTACTTGATGCGCGTGATAATTGTCGACCTTGTTGCTTTTTTGCTTCTGTGCCTCGTAGGAGGAAAAAATAGAAACATTCAAGTAGGCGATATAAACTTCACTGATATCATCAGAAAGAGAGACAGAGACAGAGAGAGATAGAGAGAGAAAGAGCGAGAGGGAGGAGGAGAAAGAGAGAGAGAGAGAGAGAGAGAGAGAGNGAGAGAGAAAGAGCGAGAGGGAGGAGGAGAAAGAGAGAGAGAGAGAGAGAGAGAGAGAGTGGCATATAGCGAAAATATTTTTGTGCCAACATCCTTTTTAAAACGCTTTAGCATTTTGGGAAAGTTTTGACGGATGTCATGTGGTCAACTGTAGCNAGAGAGAGTGGCATATAGCGAAAATATTTTGTGCCAACATCCTTTTTAAAACGCTTTAGCATTTTGGGAAAGTTTTGACGGATGTCATGTGGTCAACTGTAGCTTGTATCTTACTTTAAAAAAAAATTCTTAGCAGCAATCAATTTTAATAGATGACCTTTAAGAATCTAATATGTAGGATCAGCGCCAATAAATAATTTATTATTTCCCGAGACTATCTATTCCTGTAATAAAAGTATCAGCAGTCAAACATTAATAATCGTCGGGAATAAACAAAATTATATTTTGTGTACTAACAGAAAAAATAATAAATCTGAAGGAAAAAAACCTTGGTCTTCAAGGCTTTATTCTCTCGCTATTAGACATGGGCGTAAAAGTCAAGGGCATGAGGTAAAAATAAAACTCTTTTGAAGATGGACCCCACTGAAAAAGTATGCTTTTCACAACCTTGGTCCTTGTTCCGCCCATTTTAACAACTTCCCTAGAGGACCAACGACTTCGTACAATAGCAATCATGCAAACATTGGCGTCTTCCCCTCCAGCGACATGCGTATTGCACGTACAAAAACATAGTAGGCTCATCCCGAGTCCTTAAAAAACAGCCGCAATTGAGGAATGGAACAATTTGCCTCAGGAAAGCTTAATGAGCTTGTCTTTGGCGTGACTCGTCGGATACAAGCGTGCTTCAGGAATCGTGGAGGTCCTACACGTTATTGAAGTTTGTCAATGCGCATCTGACGAGACAATTTCTGCTGTTGTTCAAACTGACGAGATTCCTTTGTTCGAGCTGTTTTTCAGTTTATTCCTTTTGTTTTTTTCATAGTGGGATAATCGAGTATTGTGTTTTTTTTTCTCGACTTTATGTGTTATTGGGAGTACAACAAGAAATGTTAACTACTTTTATTCAATATGACGTCCTAGATTCTGATATTTGCCAAACTTTATGTGAGCAGTATAATATAACGCTGGTAATCATGTACATACACTGATAATTACGTGGTGGGGTCATGTTTGTGTTCTACGTGAGTTCTTAAAACAGCACACATGAGGTAGACGGGGGGTGTAAGTTATGCTCCTGGTTACACTTCGTAATCACACACCCAACTCCAACATTATTTAGGGACCTACGTAGATAATAATTTTTAAAGCCTCAAGGTCACGTTGGGAAACATGGAAGCATTGCAACGGGGGCGGTGGGAAATAGCATTAACAAGCTTCGCGCGTATTCTGTTTCCTCAGAATTTTAAACCCTGACAATTAGGGTTTAAATACAGCAACCTGTTTCGAAAAGATACAGCATTGCCGCTATAGTTTAAAACACTGTTTTATCGAAGAATAAATATCGTAAGCAGGGGGCCACTAGCAGCGATTTTTGCTGACTTTGGACACTTTTCAACGACCACATTTATGTTTCAATAACAAAGATTTATGAATTGACAACAAAATACAGACTTTAATTTCTGTCCTAAAAATATGTATTGAAATATTCCATTGTTTCATAAAAATTAGAATAGACACAACTGTGTACAATGATGCCCCAATGACAACTAGGGATATCCCTTTAAGGCTGTCACTGCCACATTTGAGACTTTTTAGCCTACTTTCCGAAGGAAAGAAAGGCCTATGTTATCACTTTCCTGTCTCTTAGTGTGTGTGTGTATATGTGTGTGCCTCTGTGTGTGACTCTGTGTGTGTCCCTGCGTGTGTCTTTCCCTTCAATTTTTGAACGCATCAACAGAATTTCACTAAAATCGGTACACATACAGTAGTACTAAGTAAGGACACATGACTTTTAAAGTTTTCGACCACGCCGGGCACTTATTTTCTAAATGGCGGCCATTTTAAAATTTAGAGCGAGATGTAATATCTCGGAAAAAACTCAACCGATTTCAAATGAATTTTGTATACTGACAACGCAAGTTGTAGGCATTAAATTAAGAGGTAAATATATTTGTTGGTTCGCCATTTTGGAAGATAGCGTCACATTAAAAAAATAAGTCTTTTATGTTGTATATAAAAAACTACTCTACCAATTTTCTTCAAATTTGGCAAGTAATAATATGATAGGCCAAGTAAATATAAGTAAATTAACTTTATTTGGCACCTATTTTCCAAATGGCGGCCATACAAATATTTTAGGTTTTTTTTTGTATACTACCATTTGGTTAATTTCAACCAAATTTTGTACGCTGACGGTATGTATTACGAGAATCATATAAGCTAAACAACCACTTTTGTCAACCATTTTAAAAGATAGTGCCTTATGTCAAAATAATTTTTTTACATTATATCTCGAAAACTATTGAACCAATTTTAACCAAATTTGGCACATAAGAAATACAATGATAGGCTAGGTAAATATGAGTAATTAAAATTTATTACGCACTTATTTTCAAAATAGCTGCCATAACTATATTTTAGGTTTATTTGGTATAACTGCCATACCATTTGACCAATTTCAAATAAATCTTGTACGTTGACAATATCTATTTTACAAGCATAAAATAAGCAAAAAAAAAAAAAAAAAATATTTTTTGAGACATTTTGTAAGATATCGCGCTACACAAATTAATCACGTTTTTGTGTAATTTCTCGGGAAACAATTGCCAGAGTCCTAACAAAGTTGGCAATCAAGTAGCACTGCTGCAGTATATTTGTACAAATATGATTCAAGTATGTCAGATCCCTTTTTTTTAAATTATGGTAATCTAGCTATTTTTAGCATAGTATGATATATCTTCGAAAACATGCAATTAATTCCAACCTAACTTTGTATGTTGGGGGTATATATAATAAACAACAAACACGTCTACACGTAGCCTCTTTTGCCCTCCATTTTGTAAGATAGTGCCACACGAATAAATAAAGTTTTAATTTTATATCTCGGGAAACAATTTTCCGTTTCCTACCAAATATGGCAAACGGTAGGCAATGTTAACTGATGTTTTAGGTTTGTCATACGCTTATTTTCAAAATGGTGGCCATATAGCTATTTTAGTTTTGTTTGTTATACCATATAAACCATGTAATTAATTATAACGAAACTTTGTACACTGAAGAGTAAAAAAAAAACTGGCATAGGCGTGCGTATGCAAATAACAGAGGTATGGAACCAATCAGAGTAACGCGATGCGGTCGCCATCTAGATCGGTTACTGCTGCTACAATGGCAGGTTATCAAGATTTAAGTGAGTTTGAACGAGGTGTTATGGTCGGCGCACGAGAGATAGGACATAGCATCTCCGAGGTAGCGATAACATTTGGATGTTCGCGTACTATCATTTCACGAGTGTACCGTGAATATCGGGAATCCGGTAAAACATCACATCTTCGACATCGCTGCAGCCGGAAAAAGATCGTGAAAGAACGGGACAAACGACGACTGACGACAATCATTAAACGTGACAGACACGCAACCCTTTCTCAAATTGGCGTAGATTGGATTTGTGGACTGACCTGCAGGATTCATGGTGTGAATTACCTCCTGCATACCTTCAGACATTAGTCGAGTAATTCATTGCCACGTTGTCTTGCGGCACTTCTGCTTGCTCGGGGGGCCCTACACGATATTACAGGTGTACTAGTTTTTTTAGCTCTTTAGTGAATGATGCCTGTATAAATTACAATAATCAAATATGTGCAGACAAATCTCTTTTTCCCACCATTTTGTGAAATAGTATCACTTGACAAATTGAAATTACGTAATCTCAAAAAAAATAAAAAATAAAAATTTTTCTACCAAATTTGGCAAACAATTAGCACTATGGCAGGCCAAGTAAACTAATAAATTTTGAATGGGTCAGACACACATCTTTTTAAAATGTCGGCTATATAAACTGTTTAGCTACGAATTTTTTATCTACGAAACTGCAAAACAAATTTGAACTTAACTTTGTATGTTGACAGTATAAGTTGGACCCATCAAAACTGTCTATGCAATGCCTCATTTCTACGCCATTTTGTAAGATAGCCCCACATGAAAGAATAGAGTTTTTATGCCGTATCTCGGTAAACAACCAACAGATTTCTTTCAAATTTGGCGAAGAAGTTGTACTTTGGTAGGCTATATTAATTTATATGTTTTAAGTATGTAAGTCTCTTATTTTGTGAATGGCGTGTATACAAACGTTTTTGCTTAGTGTGCAATATCTATGAAGCTATGTAACAGATTTAAATTTAACTTTGTATATCTTATCTATGACAATAACCAAATGTGCCAATACAAAAACTTTTTACCCTCCATTTATGAATATCGTCACATAACCAATGGTTGTTTTATGCTATATCTCGGTGACCAATCAACTGATTTTCATCACATTTTTCACACAAGTAGCGTTATGGTAGGCAATATAAACTAACGTGTTTTAGTGGCTCAGAAACTTATTTTAAAAATGATGGCCAAGCAAATATTCCAGGTAGGTGAACCCTATCATTCAAAACATTAGAATGACTACATTCGAAGTCGATACTCCGAATTCTACCTCCGTGATGCAGTTGATTGCAAGCTAGCTTAATTTTACGAGTTTTTCTGAATTCGAATCCCAGGTAAGTCAATCGTGTATTTTAACTGTCTTTGTGCTATTTTAAATGTTTCTGGTTTTATCTCTAATGACATTGCTGTCAATGAGACATAAACGCCAACCTACCTTTTTAGCTTTCAAGAACTTTACTAAAATTAATTTGCACCCATGTAGAGGAAAGTAGGCTCCTGAGTTATCAGTAACTTCTTGTCATGCTATGTGTTTCGGCGCCGGAAATTTCACGAACGTCGCGATTGCTGTATATTAAATAGGCAATTCAGATTTATGGCAAAAGTATATTCTGTTTTACTTTGTGACCAAATACAACTTACAGCCTTTCAGGTTCCCCACTGTCTTCTATTACGATGGCATGGCCTAGGGCAGACACACTGAAAACAACGCGACGCAGAAACTACTAAATATGATTGTCTGTAATTCAAACAGCCAGTGGTAAGAGATGGACTATGATGCCAAGTCAGGTGGGTTACTTTTCGTTTATCTTTGCAAAAATTACAACGACTGAAAGATGATAAAATGTAGGTATCGCTGATAAGACGAGATAAATTTTATGAGTCTGATTTTCAGCTTCTGATAAAATAACGCAAGTTTGGCACGAGTGTGTGAGTACAACTATTGAAGAAATATCTAATGGTTAGTAGCGGCCGCGGTGACTGAGTGGTTAGCCTGCTCGCCTCCCACCAAGGTGAACCTGGTGTAGTTGGAAGATATTCCAGAACATCAGATGGTGGCAAAGAAGAGGATGTACGATTTTTTTTATGCCAGTTGAAGGAAGAATATAGTTCAAAAGAATTTCCAGAAACAGATAAGCACATAGATTTTGTTAAAAAAAAAAAAAAAAAAAAAAAATTTGTATGTTAAGTGTTCAATAACAGCATGAAATGTAACTCTATTTGAAATTATTATAAATAAAATCATTGTGACTATTTTCATCAGTATTCTTTTTTTTATTGTCGACAGCAAAATTGGCAGTTTTGGAACATATGTTTTGGAGTCATTTGTGAGACTTTGTTCTGCAAGACTCTGTTCTCAAATTTATGAAGCAAACATTACATGGATCTTGCAGCTAATGGGAATTTTATACAAGTGTCCAATATCTATTATGTTACAGAAAAAAAAAACTAGTATGCTTTGGTAATATTTAAAATTAAGTGCATAAATTTATTTTATTAATTACATGTATAATAATATTTCTTGTGTTAAATGGACAACTTACCTGGTAGTGCTGTGTTAACATTGGTTATGGCATGATAACGTTACAATGCAGTGTTTGAATTCACATTTTACGTATTTCGAAATATACTCATTAGACATACAGTATGTTATAAACAGGCCAGTCATTAATATCAATTTAAATTTAAAAAATTCCGGATTCTATAGTGTGTGTCTCACCAGCATGTGATACCTGGGATGAGTTGTCATGCCTGGAATCACCACAGCAAGAAATACATTTTTAAGTATTGTTGAACAAACCCATGTTTTAAAACCACTTACTCTTATACTCTGCATGTCTATTATACAAACACACGTCGTAGCAAAATAATAAACATTTTTAAAAAAGCTGAACAAATATGGCAAAACTTAACCTAGGGAAAATTAACTGTGAATTTCATTATATATACTGCCAAAGAAAATATGTAAACATATTTGTAACGCGCTACCGGCATTACGCCAAACAATTATTTGACGTGTTCTGCAGATTAAAAGATATTCACAACAAGAACATACTAGAAAATGTACAACATTGCAAATATACCTAGATTATAATTAAACTGCTACTTATTACTAGAAATACCACAGTATTAATGAGCCAATACTAAATCTAAGTGATTATGTTCTGAAATACAGTAAGCTACAATTTTTTCCCTTAGATCTTGTTTAATTAATTTACAACATTCATTGCCAGCCTTGATTAACGGTGTTATACTGCCAAACAACTTCGCAATATTTACTGTTAAGATAATCGCATAATATATTCCGTGTTGTAATGGCAGCTCTAGCCGAGTTGTTGGCACCAGTACTTCCCAGATCTTGGAGAAGAGGCGTCGTTTCAATACGTCGGCGCCATCCCCCAGGTATGGTTGCACCATTTACCTCACTGCCAACGTACGTTGCTGGGCAGTACAGACGTCTGTTTGTCGGACTACTTTCCATAACAAAATAGTGGAGGCAAATTGCTGCCTTGACATAATTCTCCACTATGAATGGTTCTGCATGCAACCGAGATCGTAATGCAAGTCACATTGTTGTCAAAATCCCAACGGCATTTTCAATCAGACGTCTAGCTCTGGAAAGTCTGTAATTGAAAATTATCTTGCTGTGAGATAAGTTGTGCCCAGCGTAAGGCCTCATAAAATGCAGTGACAAAGGAAATGCTTGGTCAGCGACACACCAAAATGGCATTTCCACGTTTGTATCGTGCAGTGGCCCGTTTGGAGGCAGGTTGAGATCTACGTTGGTAAGTGCAGTCCCAAAGCTGGACTCCGGAAAAAATGCTAGAATCATTGCGAGGCTTTGCAATAACAACAAATTTACAATTGCTGGAGACCAAAACACAGCAAAATTATAACTAATGCTTATAATTGAAAATTATTTTTCGTTAGGTGTCACTGTTAAAAAAAATGCACACACAATGTAAAACAAACAGTTACTGTAACCACAAAGGCATGCTTACAACAAAAAATTCGTGATAATCACTCTGGCAATAATGATTATGACGACATGGAATGAAATGGAAACTTTTTGAAGATGCATATTTGTACACTACTTACATATAACTTACCATATGCTCCAATGCCCACCCAGGTAAATTTGTACCTGGCATCGCACATTACCATCAGCACAGTACTGTTCCTGCTCTTATAGTTAAAATATTCACTCACACTGTTTTTTGGGGCTTGAATGCCAATGCGCTTTACATCAACAGCACCAAAGCAGTTCGGAAAATTCCAGAAGCTCCAGAACTCGCCAACGATTTTCTTCCATTCTTTTCTGTGCTGTTGCACTTTTCAATGGTTTCGACACGGTATAGGAAACCAAAGATCACTACTGTAACCTACTGACGTAGTTTGTACACATTAATTTAGGTGGTTTAAACGATTTGGCGTAAAACTTATATTTACAACCGCAAATATGTATTATGTTTTCAAACACAAATGAAAACACACCACTGATTACAGTTTCATACACACATTTGTGTCCAATCTACGGGTTTACAGGTGTTGTAATTTTTTTAATTTTTAAGCATTTTAATGGGATTTAAACTGACCTTTTCTAAGTGCGAGATTTGTATTTAAACTGTCTGGATTGCCAGTTTGCTTCGTAGATAAGTCTTGTTTTTATTACTAAACGCAAAATAAATAACTTGAGATCGCGACAGTCTTTAAGGAACCAGTTGACAAAGCTGCGGTTTGTGACTTGCAACAAACGTTCTTCTAGTTTTTGGGAAAGGCCTTTTTCGTGGCAAATATGGGCGTAGAAAAGTGCAGACTCTCCAAGAATAAAATGTATCACTCGCCACAAGATATCCTAGGCTGGAGTCCAAACACATTCATTGGCTTTTTTACTGTAATTTTTCGGGAACATTAATGCTCTTTAGTTTATTACAGAGTAACGGTTTTCGTCAATGAATTATTCTTTACATTTTTCACATTGAAACCTTTTCAAGCATTGTTATGCCATATTACCTGAAAAACAATACGTTGAGTTTTCTTCCAACGAAGTAGTAATGTTCGTAGAGGTAATTCTTGTAGACGAGTCTTTGCTGACGCTTGACAAAAATGAGTGTTCACTTCTTCTAAAGGTGTGTTGTCGTTCATGTCAGGAAAAAAACGTGCTAATATCTTCCAAAGAACTTGTATTTGCATTTCTTTCTTACGAAATATTTTCAGGCACATCAGCGTGCATCAGTGCATTTTTGATCCACATCAGGTTCGCAGTTAGCAGTTTGTGGTTGTGACGTTATATGCTGCAAATTTCGGCGGAATTCTTGAGCAGAAGGATTCCTGTTGTAACCAGATCTCATCCGAATCACTGAAAACAAGTTTTCCAGTGGATCTTGCTCAAGTCTTGATGTCAGTAGATAATTAACTGCCGAGAATAAAGAAATGTCAGTGGTAATTTCGTTTGGCCTAGTATTCTCCTTTTGAAAATCCAGCTTCGAGCTGCGAATAAATTTTCTTCAACATTGACGTTTTTGGCACTCAAGGGTCTTGCTATATGGGTTTTTTTTATCATTTTCTGTCACACTATTTACGTTATCAAACAAATCGTTGACTTTAAGAACAAATTCGGTGGTAGACCGTTTTATAACATACATTTCATTTTCTGCTTGAAAAGCTGTCAAGAGGTGAGCATACACTGAACGACCGAACACCTGAGTAGCTAACTTGACGCTCGTTTTGTCAAAAGGTCCAGGATGAATGTTCTTGTCACTGATCTTCGGGAAAACTCTTGCAATTCCAGAAGAAGAGTCAGTAATAAAAAGGTCTTCAATCTGTTCCCCCGAAATGGTTTCATCTTCTACGATAAAATCATTGCGTTATAAATTATTTCTTACACCTTTAATCAAACGAGGCACATAAAAAAACCCACAAATCTTTGAATTATTGTGCATATAGTTATTCTAATTATTCCCAACATCTCAAAAACTTTCTGATTTGTAGACTCTGTTCACAGATAACTACTCTGGTATTAAGCCCGATTTGAAACAGCGTGGAAACGATCAAGAAGCTGTCATACTTCACACCCCGAGGACAACAAATAAGCAACGGGGATTTTCGACGAGTATGTTAGGCCTCTTACTAAAAAAAAAATTGTTTTTGAGTCGCCATTTCCTCGCTTTGTCCTAAACAGCCAAGATCCTGCATCCCCTCCTTCATATCGTTTTTCATGTCGCAAGAAAGTCACTCCTTTATTAACATTTCATCGAATATAAGAACACAGTTTTTTTTTCGTGGTTGTTCATTGTTTAGACTTTGCACCGAATATTGGATTTTAATTCTTCTGGTATTCCTGACTGCACGTTTACAACACCAAACNTATTGGATTTTAATTCTTCTGGTATTCCTGACTGCACGTTTACAACACCAAACCATTTCCTTACAGTTCTTTCGCTCGGCAGCCTAAAACCTTCTTTAAGCCGTGACTGATACAATGAAGGCGACTTACAGTACAGATTAATGGCAAAGACTCTTTCATCCTGCTCCCAAGTTTGTTTCGTTCTGTGGTTTATCTGCATCTTTAGGAGTGTAAAGACAATTTTTTTCAAGATAATCACGCATCTGTAGCAGTATAGATCAGCCGGATCGAGTTTAGTGTTAATTTTATTTCGTCTACAAGCACATTTACTATGTGTTCGTTTCCACACTCTAAACTTGAATCAGTGAGAATTGAGCCAAATCAGTGAAAGCAGTGAAACTTGAGCAACTGATAATCAGTGCCACATAAATCATTAATATAGTGGTTGAATTTTACTGATTTTGTTTATTTTCACTGACTGTTAAGAATTTCATTGCTATTAGTCACTTGTTCCCAGTTAATTTACCTGATTTGCCAGTGGGCAGTAGCTTATCAACTGACTTTCAGTGAACGTTATTTCACTGATTGATATAATTGATTCTATGCTTATGAGTGGGCTTAGGGCGTACTTGATGCGTGCGTGCTGTGCGATTCTATGCTAGTATGCGTGGCCAGGCTTCGCTCCGTGTCGCGCAGGTGGAATGGCAGAGCATGAGACTCGTCCCCGCCAGGATGCCAGGTGAAAGGAAACCAGAAGGAATATGTGAAAATTAAGGTGGAATGACAGAGCATGAAACTCGTCCCCGCCAGGATGCCAGGTGAAAGGATACCAGAAGGAATATAAGAAAACCAAGCTGGAATAACCGAGCATGAATGCAAGATATTGAAGAGGGGACATTCAGTAGGGAGGAATGAGAGAGCGTGAGAAAATAAAGGAGTTCTGGATGACTCTGAGAGAACCCCACACTCGGAATGCAAGAGCATGAAGTGGGGACATCCAATATGGTCGCCATTGGCCAGGAATGACAGAGCGGGAGGGGAAATCCAACATGGCCAACGTTGACAATGAATGTCAGAGCAGGAGATTGCAGCGTGACGTCATCCAAGATGGCCGCTGGCTTGTCCCCTTGTCCCCGCCAGGACGCCAGTTGGTATGGTAGGAACTNAAAATAAAGGAGTTCTGGATGACTCTGAGAGAACCCCACACTCGGAATGCAAGAGCATGAAGTGGGGACATCCAAGATGGTCGCCATTGGCCAGGAATGGCAGAGCGGGAGAGGAAATCCAACATGGCCAACGTTGACAATGAATGACAGAGCAGGAGATTGCAGCGTGACGTCATCCAAGATGGCCGCCGGCTTGTCCCCCTGTCCCTGCCAGGACGACAGGTTCGCTAGAATCGCTATTTTCTAACTACTATAATAAGAACTAAACATCAATAAATCGCTAATTATGTTTTGTGATTAATCTGTCAGTGGTGTACTTTGTGAAGGAAGGTCGCCCACAGTTCGTCTGCAACCGCCTCTGTCCCCGAACATCAGCGAGAATTTCCGCGTTATGGCCGTAAAAAAAAAAATCGTGAGCTTATCTAGCCCTAGAGATTATCTCGTCAGTAGTGTTTCATTCTTAATTTCTCTTCCTTTTCGTTCACCGCGATCTGGATACTTCATGGCGGGTAAAACAATTCGTTATTTCCTGTTTGGAAATTGCCATAGAATCCGAGAACATCCAATGAGTCTTAATTTCGATTGCGGGTTGCGCTTATTACTTATATTGTGCAACGTGATACCACTACAATCAGCCGAAGCGAGCACTTAACTGCCGACTGCTGGCCTTCGGGTATGAAAATGTATGATGGAAGCCTGTTTAACGTGTTCGAACTGTATTTACACCTATGCTAGACCTGCGGCCGGCAGTTGAAATTGAGAATTTATTCCCACTACCAATTTCAACTAATGAAAATTATGTTTAGTGAGCGGCGGGGACTTTAGTCACTTAGTGCACCAAGAGGATACATTGTAAAATAGTTAATTTCACATTTTTATTACGGATTATCTCTCATTTCTAAACACCGGTGGTCCGTTCTTGAGCGTTAGCCGGCGAATCAAAACATTTTGCGGAAACTGTTTACATTTCTGACTAACCCCAATTTCACTTCTTTCAGACAGTGAGAACTTAAACCATGTTTCCAGTTAAGACTATAATTTCCACATATATTTGATTTTGATTTTACTGCTCACAAATATTAAAAGCTGCAACTACATGCTTTAAGAGGCCTTGAAATCTTGACCAGTAGCAAAGAATGTAGGAGTAAGCAAATCAAAACATGTCGCGTGGAACAAAACCTCGAATATCATGATGGGGCAAAACTTCGTACTGCGCATCGCGTGGAGAGTGGTACGCAGAAGCTCATGATAAAATTGGATAATGTTTAGGTGCTTTGTAGACTGGCGCCATGCGATTTTTATGTGATTATTGTTACAATCTTCGTCGGTCACAATGCAATCATTTTTATTTTCGAACATTGCGAAGCCATTGTTTAGTTTCTCAATTTTCCATTATGTGCACACTTTTGGCCCACCGCAAACACACTCAAATCCCACCCTACCAGTTGGGTCAAAATTGCGAAAATTAAATTTCTTTTGCAATTATTAAGCGCGAATTGCGGAGTTTTTGCAGGGTGGGTTTAGAATATCAAATTTACAGCATATGCGAGTCTCAAATTTCTCTAGCATTACCGTATAGTTGACTGTTTTATATGAAACTAAACAAATGTTAACTTGCGCGATCCGGCCCCACTCTACAGCACATTTTTCTTAAACACTTCGAGGATGGAAGAGATTTACGAGCATCTAAGACAAGCTACAAGTGAGTCGCCTTATCTATCGCTACGCGAACACTAGTTCTGTTGGTCTCTGCGGTACCAATAACATCGTGCTACTTGTCCACAGTATACGAGACACTCTTACTACGACGTTCGTTATTGGTTGGCTGTCATCCAAACGCCGAGTGATCGTGTCCCAGTCAAGTAATGTTACCTTCGTACGTAACATTACTTACAAATCCTTCGTGGTCATTTTCGTTATTTACCCCTTGAATGCTGCTGACGTAATATAATGCTACAGTGAACGTCATGAAAACTGCTGGTGAAGCAGTATTACCTTCCCAGTGTCTTCGAAGAGTGTGGACATCATACAATTCCAGCAAACTCTATATAACACTTACATTCAATTAACGCCATATGCCGTCAGTAGCACTCAGAGTGGCAAATGAGTAATTTTCAAACAATGTAAACTACAAATTTCAATTCGTGGCACTGTTATTTTAGTAGCCTGCAGAAATTTTGTTCATGAAACTCAGCCTTAACAGTTCCAAAATCAAATTTTACCATGAATCGTTATGTTATGTACTACACCTGTTATAAAACAGGCGTTACACCTGTTATAAAACATTCATTTATAAAATGTTGTAAATTATTTACAATAAAACATATCTAGACATAAAATTTTTATTATTTTACTACACGAAAATTCTAAGTTTCGCTGTGATAGCTTAATGCTATGAACGATAAAGGCTGTTTTTAAACTTTAACTAAGTGAATCATGTTCCAGTCAGATACGGAATTTTTGAGAAGAATTTATATGTATACTTTTATTACTTGGTCGAGTTATCTCCGAAGGTAAGACAAAAAAAAATTGAGTTTTTTAATCGTATTACTTTACTGAATGCACGGATAACTTAATCAGGCACGTCAAAAATATTTTTTCTCCCTTTTTGTGTATTTGTTTGGGCTGTTCATTCCTATTCGCAAAGTAAATTTATTCACAAGTCTTCGTGTTCCTCTTTTATACTGAAGCTGATGGTCATCTCGACTCAGAAGTGGAGGTGGGAGAAACCGTCTGCATGCTTCTCCGAAGCCACGCAGGAGGGGAGAGAAGAATAAGCATCTCAAGGAGAGCCGGTTTAGAGAGAAAAGAACGGGCTCGGGGTTTTTTTTGGCACGTGGCTAGAACTTTGCATCCTTGTAGGAGGGGGGACTGGCTGTGCACTCCCACTTTCCTTCTCGTGAGCGCCGCGAACGTCCATTGCGAAACAGGCCACGCCCGATACGANACTGGCTGTGCACTCCCACTTTCCTTCTCGTGAGCGCCGCGAACGTCCATTGCGAAACAGGCCACGCCCGATACGAATATAACACCGATGCAAGGATAACCTGCTGCGAAATATCAAAGTGCAACATCCGCAGTGAACTAGTCGTTCCATGTAAACATTGGCTATCTTGTTTTTGAGTAGGCCATCTTGTTTGAAGAATGTTTCAGTTCATGCTCTATCATTCCATTCCAACACCAACCACCTTGTTCTAGTTCGTCGCCCTCTCATGCGACTTCATGCTGTCACTCCACCTTGTTACAAGCATATTCTACGACCTATGCCTATGCTAATCGCACCCATGCTAATTATGTCAAGTACAGCATGTCTAAATCCGACTTCCACAAACTTATAAGGATAGTTAACCATACTCTCCGAACTGTTTAATAAGATATAACCACCAAATTCATATCACAGGCACCGCTCTCGTCATCGATCAGTGTGGCAGGGTTAATTATGCCATAAGCATGTAAGCCATATGACATGTAAAATTCTAAACGCCAAAGGCTCAAAATGCATAAAATATAGATTAAAATACTCATACAAATATATTAAATTGCTCTTTCAAAGTATTGCGTAACTCAAAGTACAATAAATATTTAACTGGCAAACAAGCCAAGTAGTGTAAAACGTTTCAAAAATATCAAAAAATTACCTCTGTCGACTATAAATACTTGGAGAGATGACGTCGCTAAATTCTTTCCTCAATTGATTCAAACGCACACGAAATCCATTGGCAGAACTAGTGCCATCCAACAAAGGAGAAAACACCTCCGGAACTTCGTCGACCTGCAATCCCACCCTGATGTTCGGAGCGATACCAAATTACAAATAGAACTCGTCGAGGTTAACTGACGCCACAGTCTTACCTAAAAATTCTAGGCCTAAAATCATGTCGTGTGACAGATGAGAAAAACCCAAAACGGGGACTTCCAAGAAAACCTACCGATCCTAATGTGTAGTTTCACCACTGCGTTACGCTTAACTATGTCGCCGTTAGAGATACACAAACGTTTCTCTGAAATACAACTGACACGCCCCTTGGAAATGATCTCGGAGTCCGGCAGTTGATTTAAAAAGGAATCCCTCATAACACAATGGGTAGCTTCAGTGTCAACCAAGGCGGAAAATGCTCCCCACAAGTGATCAACACTGCACACTTCCTGACAGCACGCGGGACTTTATTTTTGACGCGACTGGAAGGCCCAAGCCCCTTTCCAGTCACATTTCGTCTCTAACATTGAACGCCTGCTGAACTGACAGTTTCTGGCTGCACGACCTAGAGCAGCGCAATTGCTGCAACACACCGGAGAACGGCGTTGCTCGACGGCCGGTATATTGCAAAGGCGCCCGGCGGCGCTAATTCGCAGTTACGGTCGGCTCGCACGGGAGGGAGAAGCAAACACGATATTCACTGGAAGCCACATGGCGACCTTGAACCTCGGCTGCTAGCTGGCGCAGCTCGCGATAATTACGTGGCGTGGAAACGAGCGTGCATTGCGCACTTACATGGAGGTGCCGAATCGTCAACGATGACACAGACTCATTCTGTTTCACTCATTTGCAGACACAAGGCATCGTGATATGCACAAAGAGAATCTACAAACTCACACGTTCGCTCACCCGGCCCTTTAAATCTAAAAAAAATTCACGTGAAAGCCCGGCGTTTAAAACCCAAAAAAGGTACCACCTTCTAAGGACATAATCTCCTTACGGATTAACTGCAATACAAATCCTTCACACATGATGGCAATGTCTTTTTACAAACTGTCCTCTGAACTCAAATACAAACTGACTTATTTATTTACGGCAGTAAAAAATTGCAAAATGTGGACAGGTTCTAAGGAAGTCAGTGGAGAAATACGTTGTAGGGAAAGCATCCATAACTTGTCAATTTGAGGGGGTCCATTGATGACTCTCACCGGGTTCGCTCGCTCGGAGGGCGGCGCCCGCCATCAGACCCTGATCACGCCAACAGCCCACGGCCGCTCACCGCAGCTCCGCCACCGTCAAGGCCTCATCCACTCCATAATCGAGGCCACACAGAAAATTTATCATCTCGTCTATCTTCAGAGTGTAGATGAATCCCCCCTCGGCAATTCCATTTAACAGAAACAAAATACAGATATGAGAGAAAACGTGGCAGAGCAAGTGCAGAATTACTTGCACCGTAGCACAAATAATATAAAGACGGTGTCACTTCCAAGCTCTGTAATTTCAGAATATTTTACAAGTTAGCAGCAGTACAGGATTGAACATTTGCATTGACCATTTACGAAAAATATTACATGTGAAATTCTAAACGCCAAAGGCTCACAATGCAAAAAATATACATTAAAATTACAACACAAATATATTAAATTGCTCTTTCAAAGTATTGCGTAGCTCAAACTGGCAAACAATATAAAAAAATTAACTCCTTCGATTAGAAATACTTCAAACACTCATACAAAAATATTCAATTCATGTGCAATTGCTTATTAAAAAATATTACGTTATTCCAAAATATACAATAAATATTTGATTGAAAAAAACGAGGAGAGTAATATTAAAACTTTTCGAAAATACAAATAGTTACTTTGATGACTAGATCAATTCAAGGTATTTAGTGGAGCAATTTGATTAAAGGAGGGCAGCCCTTCATGCCCAGTAAAGCCTTTACGGGAAAATACAAGTTCGTCATAATTCTCGTGAGCTACGTCAACTAGCTGTTAAAGTTCATGGTCGTTTGGTCGCCTCTAGTTAATAGCGTGCGTGTTTCCCTCCTGCTGTGCAAGCATGTCGCGGCAATAACTCCGCGTCGCATGGACAACTTTCCGCTGTACATAATGCCACGCAGCGCGGCGTTGTGGTACGATGCAGTAGTTGTGCTGTCCAGGGACACGCCACTGGGGAATGCAAGCAGGATAGGAGTACTGTGTCAGAACGGAAATGTTTCCGATGCGGCGAGATTGGGTACTTGCGTAGGACTTGCCCGATGGCGGGAGACGGGGTTTGACTGGAACTAGGCGTGGGGCTTCCAGTTGGGCGAAGATTCAATCACCTCGCACGGTTAGAAAGTGTACTGTGTTAATATCTTGTGGCGAGAACAACCTCCCGGCTTTGGTTGACACAGGGGCCACTCATTGTCTCATGAGCATTCATTTCTTGAAAAGGCTTTTTTTAAATTGAAGATTGAGTCTAAAAGACGTGCCAAGTACGTGGACGAGAAGCGTTTGTGCGTGGCGAATGGCGACGTTATAAAGAGCAATTGAGTCGCGCCCTTGCACTATAAGGTTTGCAGATTTTCCTGGACCTTTCCCTTTTGGGTATTTGCAGGTCTCAAGCATGACGTCATTTTATGTCTCAAGTTTTTAGGGAAAAACTAGGGCGTCGGTCAATCTTGACGAATATTACTTATCTTTTGGTTTTGCCCCGAACATCAGGATTGCCCTCCAGGTAGACGCCTTCCCGGAAATATTTTTATCTTTTTATGACGGCAAGAGTCATTCATTTGAAAATTTCCAGAGTCAGTTAGATCAGTTGAGGATGGAGTTTAGTGACGTCATCAGTCCGAAACTAGGGAAGTGTGATGTACTTCCGTACAAGTTTTCCCTTACGGACAACATTCCGCTACGCGATTGACATTTTAAATGCCTACCCCCTAAGCTGCAGGCGTTTAGGGAAATTATTGATAAGTTGTTGGAATCCGGTGTTATTGTCCCGTCGACGTCAGATTATTGTTCACCTGGTTTTCTGGCGCGCAAGAGGGATAGCGACAAGTATCGATTGGTTGTCAATCACTCGCTGGTGAATAAGAAAATTCATAAAGATCCCTTTCCTTTGCCATCTATTGACTGTGCTCTTAAGCACCTGGGTAAAGCCCACGCATTTTCTGTTCTAGATTTGAACAACAGTTTTCACCAGTGTTTGCTAGGCTGCTCTTACAGGAAATATACAGCCTTTATTACGCTGTGGACCCAATTTGAGTTTACACGTTTTCTAATGGGCTCGAATTTTGGTAGTCAAGCATTGTCTTGGGTATTAGATTTCATGTTGTGCATGTCGCAACTCGCATGCAGCAAGTACGCCCTAAGCCCACCTATAAGCATAGTTGGCCGTAATATATGAAACATTTAAGATACTGCTACCAAATTCGTAACATAGGCATCACCATCGACAACGAAAATGACTGCAGGGTCAAGTATGTTCTAAGCCTACTTATAAGCATAGTTGGTTGTAATTTCCGAACCGTTCAAGATACAACCACCAAAGGCATAACATAGGCAAAAACCCCAAAAACGAAAATGACAGCAAGGTCAAGTATGGCTTATGCCCACTTATGAGCATACTTGACTGAAATTTCCTATCCTTTTAAGATATAGTCACCAAATTCATAACAAAGGTATCACCCATGACAACGAAAAGGACCACAAGGTAGAGTTTTCCCTAAGCTCACTTATAAGCATAGTTGGCTCTAATTTCTGAGTCATTTAATATACAGGTACTAAATACAAAACATTGGTATCATCACCGACAACGAAAAGAGCCGCAGGGTCAAATATGTCCTAAGAGAATGTATAGGCATAGTTGACTGTAATTTCCGAACCAATTAAGATACAACCACCAAATTCATAACATAGGCATAATCCCCGACAACGAAAAATTTCACAAGGGTCAAGTATGCTCTAAGCACACTTATAAAAATACCATATGGAGCCACAGTCCATAAAAGTGATATCAGTGTTGCTATCATGCCAAGAAGTTTAGTAAAGGCTTGAATGCATGCCGACATGACAAAGAACGAATGATCACAAAGGCCAACCGCAAAAATGATTACAATGCGTCAAGTGCGATAAACATTCCGCGACTTCTAAAGACTGTGTTGCTTTGCTTGCCACAAAACAACATACATTTTAAACCATTAGTCGTGCAAGAGAGACGTCACTGCTATGAGATGGTGCAAACAGATAAAAAAAGGTATAAAAGTAAATAATTATAAGCATTTGACAACCCGTGTATATTGCACAAGCATCGATCGCTGAACATCACGTTAGTAGAAAAAAAAATTATTTTGCGAAGCCGAGAAGCACAGGTGCGATAAGGTCAACAATGCTACACACTCTTTCAAACAGATATAAAAACAAAATGTAAAGGAAAAATAGTTATAAGCACTTACCAACCAGCACAATTACATATTACATAAGCGTCGGGTGCTGTACGCTGTATGTTAAACGATGCTATACAATACAAGACTGTCTCGGTCAGTACAACAGAATAGAAAACGACTTCCATACGAACCGACTGAAACGAAACCATCGCATTCAGAATACAACTATCACTCACAACACTAGCAGCGGAACACATCCGACCTGGGACTTCGCACGATCAACTAACATCGTGAGAATCTGTAGGGCAGCCAAAGCGGACGACCGGCAGCGTGGACACCGTGCAGGTTTTGACAAGTCTAATAGTTGGCACAGAACACCAAGAGAGAGAGAGAGAGAGAGAGAGAGAGAGAGAGATGCGTCAGGTTCCAGGGTGGCAGACCAGCAGAGTTCCACATGCACTTCTATTTACGAGAGTAATTCAGTTATACAGTACAAGGTAATAATTTATCCCGTTTTAAATAATATACATACATATACTTATCCGAATACATACCATTAACAGTACCAGAACTGTAAGCACATACGTAACAACACACACATTAAAACCATTAGTCGCGCAAGAGAGACGACACTGCAATGCACCGAGTCAAACATATTTAGGAAAAAAATTATAAAACCAAAATAGTTATACACATTTTCCAACAAATGCATATTGCGTGAGCATCGAGCGCTGTGCGTTATGTTAGGCGAAAAAAATTCCATTGTGAAGTGCGGGAACGACAAGGGCAACACTGATACACTGATGCAAACTGATATAAAAATAAAATGTAAAGGAAAATAGTTATAAGCACTTACCAACCACCACAATCACATATTACACATGCATGTCTCTTTATGAGATGAATTCAGTTGTACAGTACAAGGTAACAATTTATCTCGTTTGAATACATCAAGCTGTAAATATTAGCAAGTCTCTTTAAAATATCACTTCGAATAAACCGGTGTTGGTAGAGGATATCGTTTCTGCCCACCCTACTCACTTTTAGGTCTATAAAAAAAAGCAGTTCGTACCACCACACATCTCTTATAACTTCTTTCTTTCGTCTGTAGGACATTGTGAAAATGATGGGATGCTGTTCTAGTGGTCAGAAAATTGTGTCGTCTATTGTGGCATATGGAATTATTAAATCACTTGCAGCACTCGACAAAGATATTGAGCTTGCATACATGCCTGAAGAATTCCTTCTGGCATATGCACGCAACGAAATAACATTGGTCTACAAACACCTACCTGCCTATCTCCAACAGGACGAAGAGATTCTTGACTGTTCTCCCATGCCTAGAATATTTTCAAAGTAGTGCTACCGTTACAGACACACCACATCCCAGGAGCTGGTGTTAGACACATAGGGAGCGAGCAGCAGCAGCAAAAGAAGAACAAAGCACCTCCAACACTGAAAGATTAACGATTGTAAAGAAGTTGAGAGGCCGAATTGTCAACTTCACGGGCTAGAGAGCGATCGACCTGATAAGGTAACATATTTCAGTCCAGCAACCATGCTGACGTCTGCACCACACAGCCAGCAGCCATCTACTGAGGCAACCCGAGACGGGCACACAGCCAGCAGCCATCTACTGAGGCAACCCGAGACGGGCAATATACAAACTAGTATGCATTGTGCCTAGTATACAAGCGCGCAGCATGCAAATACGGATGTCATTTCGTATCGTCCGGTACGATTCCCGCATGCGAAAATCCGGGAGTGACCCTGCCGCAGATTGAACCCGGTTCGACTTGGTGCGATGCGAGCTGTATAATCGCTCAGCAACTGTGGTCCCTTGATTTTTTTGAAAAAGGTGAGAAAGAAGGTTATAGATCTCGACAAGAAGCTCATGCGATGTCACCTCAGCGACCTAGT
>NQII01015399.1:0-16036 GCA_002778355.1 Clitarchus hookeri
CCGTCGCCGGGTCTTCGTTACCATCTGTTCGCAGTCCCTTGTTCGTGTCCTGGGCAGCCGATACTGCTCGGTACCGCTGAGCGGGAGACAGTATCGCTCCTTCCAGCGCGGCTGAGAGGACCTGGTGCGGTAGCGCGTGTGGTCTGCTTGCAGGAGGTACCGTACTCGACGCCTGCTGGCTGCACTTAGCGTAGCTTAGCGGCTTCACTCCGGGCAGATATCCGGCCGTTACATTACTATAGTTGATCCGCGGTTGATCAACTACTTTTGGAGTTGATTTTTTCAAATAATTCCTGCCCTAATTAACCATGTTTTACCGGGCACAATTACTGACACGCTCATAACTGAGTTGGCGACGATTTGAACAAAGTAGTTCCATGTCAAAACTTAATATTAAAATTGAGATTGAAATTAATAAAATTTTTTTTTATGAATACGAGAGTAAGAATTATTATATTACAAACATATTTGTGTTCATAAAAAATTCACAGTTACACTTGTAGAAGTACGAATCAAGTGATGAGATTCTTGAAAATCTTAATTGTACATGTTACGTAAGGGTTCGCAATGGAAAAAAATACTAAATTAAATGTGAACAGCGTATAAGCACCATTATAGTTCCCCGATTCTTGAGTAAATAAAAAATTAGAGCCGTGAGTAAAACTTTATAACTAGAAAACTGAAAAATTTGCGTTATTTTTCGGTGACAGGATAAACTCCACTGCTTTATACATAAGTGAAGAGAGTCATTGGTTTTATTGGCCGCTGAACTTTAAGTGCAGTCACCTACGTGTTTGACTTCGTTAAAGAAGATTGACCACTCCGCCGCTGAAGTTAACGTTATTGGCTCAAGATTAGTCCTACCACGAGGCGTGCCAGACACACTTCCGGCCCATGGTAGAAGTCGGCGACATGCACAGTAACTTGTAGTTCAGTCTGTCGCTAAATAATAACGTGAATTGTGCAGGTCCCTATTTATTTCATTGTGAACTCCGTCAGCGAATGACCGACCTCCGCGGAGCACTTGATTGTGCGCCAGCTTACGGAGCAAGGGATTCCGCGTTCGAGTCCCGGCTAAGGCACGGTAGTTCGTGTTAGTCATACTATTGATGTCACCAGTCACCATACGATTCAAAACAAACGTCAATGAATTATTTTAAAAAAATTCGGTAAAGCGTGAGACTCAATCTCAGAGCCGTGAGTTTAAACCCCATGCTTGGCGATTAAGATTGATTGACAAAAAAAGTTCGCCAAGTGCTACTGTCAACACGCGAGCTTCCGGTTTTGAAACTTGGCTAAGAGAAGGGTGCGTTCAGTTTTTAATTTTGACGCTGGTTTCGGATGGAAGCAGTCTCCATTGTAGTGCACTTGCGTTAAACGCGCACGATTTAAAATTAGCGGTCATAAAGTAAATTTTTTTTTAAATTTGGTGTAAGAGCCAAGAAAACTGAATTGAACTACGTTGGAATGTAGGGAAGTATCAGTACCTCGTCTTTCACTTCGACCTTGACGGAAAATACTCATATTTTACAGACGTTTCAACGATAACATCAGTCGCAGAGTAAGCACAANGACCTTGACGGAAAATACTCATATTTTACAGACGTTTCAACGATAACATCAGTCGCAGAGTAAGCACAAAACCACGAAGTCATCTTTGTTGGGGAATGAATGCCGTTGTAATTACGACGAAGGAAACGGTAGTAAATCCCAAAAATCATACTTTTAGCGACATAAATCCTGCATATGCACGGTGCAAAGTAGCCTACATCTACTTGCAATGAATCAACCTTGCCTCCCCCACGTGCCGTGATTAACCGTAGAAGGTGAGCGGGTTTTCGTGATTTGCACACATGAAAAGCGTAAGCGATTTCGTGCCTCGTTGGAGGAATTTTTTTTCCCCTCCTTCCGTGTTTTATAACGTTAGCTCAAGACACCTTCCCTCGCAACATGAATAATATAGAAATGCGTAAACAACAGCGGGTCGTAAACATGTTTGCTCTAGCTAATTTGTGATGAGTAATTTTCAATTCTCTGTCATAGATGATTCCCTTTGACTTATAGTGTCTCACATCGACTTCGAGTTTCTTCAGTAGTGGAGGAAGTAAAAACAGTAAAATCTTCCTGAATTTACAAAAAAACGAAAAGTTTGGTTTGTGTTACCCTTGACGATAAAAAAAAAAGAACAAGAATTCAAAGAAAGGCGTGAAACAGCAGTCGCGGTGATATTTCGACCGTTCTCACGAGCCANAAAAAAAAAGAACAAGAATTCAAAGAAAGGCGTGAAACAGCAGTCGCGGTGATATTTCGACCGTTCTCACGAGCCAGGCGTGCGACTTGTGCGACCAGCTGTCGTAAATCTCGCGCGAGCACAGGGCATGGCTTTGTGTGGAGTTATATATGCGAGCCCCTGCTCATTCGTGCACGAAATGTAAACTGCAGGTTAAAAAAAAAGTGCGCTGTCACGTAGCGCGTTTCCTCGACGGCGGACTCTGCTACTAACATGTCGGAGTTCTTTTTTTTTATATATATTTTTGTTTCACCAGGAAATTAAATCATGGACCCTGCCTTGCTTTAGGTTTATTCTCGTAACTGAGTGGCACGCTTATGTGTCCTGCTACTTCGATCTCCGCAAGCAGCGAGTGAGAGGAAATTTCTGCTGTAACGAAGGCAATAAAATTAACTCTTGCGGATGCTNTTCGATCTCCGCAAGCAGCGAGTGAGAGGAAATTTCTGCTGTAACGAAGGCAATAAAATTAACTCTTGCGGATGCCTTTTCTAATTTCATTTCATGAAATACACTATTGTTTTGCATGTAGGGTTTTCGGATATTCGGAAAGTGTAAACAGAAATACGTCGGAGACATTCCCTAAAATTAATGAACTAGACCTAGTAACTGATACATCTACTGATAAACGCCAAAATATTACACAAACATTTGTAAATACTGGCTGTATGAGCATCTTATACTAAGCATTATTTGTCTGCAAGTAGGTGCTGCGAAATCATTTCTGAAAATTATGCTACGACCATTATCACATTTTGTAACCGGGTTAATTTTTCGTAGGTTATAAACCACAATTTACATTGGAACATTTCATATTGCCATATAAATGTAACTATATAGAAACTGTTGCCCCAGTTTACCTGCGTTTTGCATCATTTTTGTGTAATCGCTAATTATACTACCGAACAGCATGCTTCATTGACGTTAAAATGCAGAAATTGTTCATTACATGTCATTAAAAAAAACTTATAACTTAGCTATGCTGTTTCTGAATACAATTACGCGCACGTGATCCTACGAACATTGTCTCTGTCACAGATTTTCGCACCAACAGAAATTACTTGATGTTCCATGTAAAATCTGACGCGGTGACTTGTATTGCAAGGATTCTGAAGCTCACGACACAACTGTGAACTCAACTGTCAACGTCTTTGCAGCTAAGTTTGTATGGGTTTCCATTTAAGCTATACATTATTCTTTATATAGATGGACGCATTGCGTTACTAACTTTCATTTGGATTCTGGATTTTGATATAAATTTTCAGCTCTGCATTGTATACAGAACTGACGCCAAACAGCATTCAGAAAGAAATTTACGACTTCTTATGTCTGGTCCGGCAGACTAGGGAAAGGAATGTAAACAAGCCAGTATTTTTCAGTCTCTCCAGTTTTCCAGTCTTCTTTTTACAGCCTGCTCAACAAAAAATGTACACTTAAGAGGAATCGGTCAGATTTTTATCACACCTTATGGCCAGTACTTCGAGTAAGAGGAAGAATACCTGCTCATAAAATTGGCAAAAATATTTAATATAACTTTTTGTTTTCTATTTTTTTTTCAATATTGGCTTTAAAAATATTGTGAGGCGTTTAACTTAAATTTGTGTCTCACGGTTCTTCAGCATGTTTGATGATGTAATTTAAGTTATAGGCGTATTTTCCACATAGGGAAACACACAGAGCTGCCACACGTACTGTTTTACCAGAAACAATTCTGTTTTAACAAATTTTGTTTCGCGTACTGTAATTGTCTCTGACAGTGCGCTAAATGATTTGTTTTTTTTTTAACATTAATCTCATACTCTTGTGACAACTACATAGTAAAACTATTATTTAGTTTACACCGTAACAATTTCCGAGCATAAAGTGCACTTTGGTATGGTAGGCCCTACTATTTTCATTACATTAATTTTCCAATTTTCAAAAGGGGTAATGGGTCATTAATGTGATCCTAATTATGAAATGAGTAAATATAATGAGATATGTGATAATATCGAAGTAAACCTCATTGACATGTTGTTTCTTTGTGACTTCTAAGCAACAGAATAAACANTGAGATATGTGATAATATCGAAGTAAACCTCATTGACATGTTGTTTCTTTGTGACTTCTAAGCAACAGAATAAACACATAGTGAAGAACTTCAAGATTTCTAAAAAAAGTTGGGAAAAATTTCCAACTCAGATTTTTTAAGGTTAAATAGCTTTTTGAGTTAATTTTAACACTCCTTGTTTTAGTATTCAGCCTAAAATCCAGGGAGAATTTGGGTGGGGGCAGTAGTGGGTAAGTATATAAAGATCTGGGAAGTTGTGGGGTGAAAACATGGTGCGGACGTTTTACAAAAAAATCACAGACGATTACCGAGAAGCGCGAAAGTAAAAAGAGAAGTCTGAAGCTATCTCCATATCTCCAGAAAACTGATCAGATGCAAGTATGTGCCAGTCTGCTCCCCAAACGCGAGTGAAGCAAATGTTGAGGGTCGCACCGCACTCATTTTCCTGCTTCATTATTAAACGGGAAAATTGGTGTGGCTCTCAATGCTCGCTTCGCTTGAGCTTTGGGAAGCAGAGTGACACAGATTTGCGACTTGTCAGTTTTCTGGAGCCAGTTGCATGTGGCAAGATTCGGTGGGCGTTATGGTAAACACTACTGATATTTGTAGAAAGTTTATGAATGGGTTTTCCAAAAAATTTAGTTATCGCATTTCCTTCGATTGTTTGCATTATATATATATATATATATATATATATATATATAAACACACATCATTTTGATGTTGTGGGTACTTTAATGGCATAGCTGATCCTAACATAAATTGTTATAATTATACAAATATATTAAAAAATATATTCAAATTTTTTTAGTTCTATAAAACAAGCACTTTGAAAATAAATAAACTTTTAATATTCCAACAATTAAAACTAGCCATGGTCATTAAAATTACTGGATTTTAGTGTACAGTTCAGTGTTCCGTAATACCAAACTGATATTTTAAAAACTCAGTTGTGATCTTCTGGTAGGTTTCCCCCCGCACTTCCAATATTAATTTAAGTTTTTACAATTAATTTCGAATGACTTAAACGCCGTCTGTTGTGAAGCGCAGTTTTTAAAAATAAGTTTTTCGCGTTTGAGGCTTATAAGTGAGGGGGCGATAAGGGTGACACTGCAACGCACATCGAGTGCGCATTCACCGCTACTCACAAGGCTCTGAACTGGCGTGCAATGTTCTCGTTGTGCTGCGTGTACCTATGGGACTTTATAACTTTTTCAGTCACGGATAAACATATAATTTTAAGGGTTGCAAAGAATAATAATTTTGTTTAGAACTGTACTAGTATAGTCTATTTGCGATCTCTTAACACTTTTTGAATCAAACCTTAAAAAAAAACACCCCATGTAATACGTGTTTGGTTGTTTCCTGAATATTACACGTATCGCAAGCGTTTTATACTTGTGTTAACGTAAAAGTACCTTATTTTTTGTTAAATTAATCTTTAACGTATATTTCAGCTATAAATTATGATATTTAATCTATAACTGACGAATAAAGACACAGAGAAAATAGGTGTTTGGTAATGCATAGTAATAAATAGTTCTTATACAGAATATTATTAAACTGAGTGCGCACGAATGCGGTGCGTTGGCCCTCTAGTGTAATTTTCTAAGCTTTGTTGCTTGTATGAAGTGGATGAGTCTCCAGGAAGTAGAACTTTAGCAGGGCTTCATAAAAGTGGGAAGTAACCACGAAAGGACTATATCAGCAGAACGACCTGTAACATTTTAGGACCATTTAAAATGTGTTTGCGTTTGACATTTTTGGCATTGGATGTTTGTGACACGTCGGAATATAGTCTCGACAACGATATATGTCTCATACAGTTGAGGGACTTCTTTTATTGGACGTAGTTTCCTGCAGTGTACAGTGTAGATAATTAATTCCACTTAGCATGTAACATCACAAATACAAGGTGTTTTTGAATAACATGCCGAAATTAAAACCACTGCATCTGTTGACTAATATAAACAAAAACATCCTTGTAACAAAATTCTTGGAAAAGTCATTTAGTATTTTTAAATTTAAGTTTATGTTAGGCAAAACAACGCAGGGAGTCTACAGCTATACTTACCTGCTCGCACAACAAGTTGCATATCACGTAGGCGAGCGGAACTGGCGTGCCATGACGATAGCGCCTGCGCATAGGCCACACGATGTACGTGGGCGCCGCTATCGCAGTTTCTCTCGTATCCAGGCAAAGGCCGTTTGCAGTTAATTGAGCACTTTTGTAATCAACCTTTGAAAAATGTCACTGCCCCCCACCTGCATATATATTTAACGGGGCACCCTGACCGGTATTCGCCTAGTAAAGTTGGCAACGACAGAGGGAAAGTAGTTCCATGTCTTAACGTTGAATTAAAAGTGTTAGATAAATATTTTTTTGAATAATGAAATTAATTAATTGGCTTCCTATTTTCTTCATACGTATACGCTTAAGGATGAGCATATTTATATAGTGTTTATTTTTATAATAATTCCACGTGTTTTATCGGATGGCGCGTCAATAAATTGATCAGTTAAGTGAAATATTTTGAGCATACTCTATTGCTACATTATGTCGTCACAGAAAACCAAGGTATTCTGTGATGACGTAGTGTAGAATTGGAGTATGTTCAGAATATTTCACTTAGTCGTTCACTCCCATTGCATGAATATTTCAAATAAAGTGATCAGTCTCATGACCATGTTAATTTTACATATGGCGGTAGAATACGTGAGACGTTTTTCAGAAATTTAGCAGATCAGTGTATAGGCTTAGTGAGAAAGCGGGTATGATAACTTTTCCCCCTATACATTTATTGTAGCGTTCATGCATTTGCTCAGGAAAAAGTCAAATGCGTAGGGAAGTTCCCAACTGTGTATAGTAGTGACGCTAAACAATCCCTATATCTGCAGTTTGAGGTGTGGTATTATTTCCATACAGTGTATAGGTTAAAATTTTCCAATATAATTTAGGAAGTTTACCAGAAAAATTTTTACGGTGACGCATACACGCAGATGTTAAGCAAGGCTTTTAAAAGTTCTCAGTTTATCGTGAACAACTTACATATATAGTACGTTTCAAGATACAGCTGTCTGAAAAAGCAGTTTTTAACGATGTTGCCGGACTCCAGAATAATATTTATAGTATGTCTGATATCTTGGAATGTACCATTTCGTCGTCGTCTGTTGTATGTTTTGTATTCGTCAGTAAAAATATTGGGGAAATGTTTGATAGTTTCGTCAAAAAACACGATCTTGAAAAACATGCTGTAGTATAGTTCAAGCGTCCTGATACGGCCCCGGGTGTTTCTCTCTTCCGTGGTTATCTCGCATGTTGATCTGCGAGGGTGCGTTCAACATTCTCCCTGTTGCGAGACTTGCGAACGGTTTACACTGTGGCCAGTTTCTCTCTTCCGTGGTTATCTCGCATGTTGATCTGCGAGGGTGCGTTCAACATTCTCCCTGTTGCGAGACTTGCGAACCGTCTACACTGTGGCCAGTTTCTCTCTTCCGTGGTTATCTCGCATGTTGATCTGCGAGGGTGCGTTCAACATTCTCCCTGTTGCGAGACTTGCGAACCGTTTACACTGTGGCCAGTTTCTCTCTCGGTCCGTGAGGACAACTGAAGCTGCATTCTCATGAATCTCGCCAGATCCTGCCAACTCGAATAAGTAAAACGAATCGTTACCGAAGATATCCGGAAGTCTGGATTCTACGGTCTTACAACTTCGATAGTTAAAAATATTGCTCCATATTTAAACAGAATAATTACCACCCGTGCATCGCGTAAATATACAATAATCGGTCATGTAGCTTTTCTCTTAAGATATTGTAGAAAAATGCGCTTGATTAGATATTTTAATTTTTTTTTTGTCGGGGTTAGTTCGTACCACATGAATTTTCTTGAAGATTTGGATGAAACTGTCTATAAAGTAGTGTTNTAGATATTGTAGAAAAATGCGCTTGATTAGATATTTTAATTTTTTTTTGTCGGGGTTAGTTCGTACCACATGAATTTTCTTGAAGATTTGGATGAAACTGTCTATAAAGTAGTGTTTCATCTTCATTATTGTATGATTCTTGTTCTCGCAAATACATTTGTGGTGTGAAATAACTGCGGATAAATGACGCAGTCAGTAATTTTGCGCAAAAAGAGTAGGTCAGTATAAAAAAAAATGCAGACTAGCGACTTTATGCGCTGTCTGCCAACATAACAAAGCGAACATTTGTAGTTTTGTCTTGTGTTCTAACTGGCAGTACCGTAGAATCTATTTCAGCCAATTTCGGCAAACAAATTAATAAGATAAGGTTCTCTCGTTACATCGGGGAGTTTCGACTTTTATCCTTGGGTATGCTCCTTGATTCTCACCCGGCAGGATTCACTGGAAATAATGTAAACGTCAATCGAGCAGTGCTCACCGTCTCGCTACCTTGTCGAAATCCAGTACGAAGTGAAAATGTTTCANTAATGTAAACGTCAATCGAGCAGTGCTCACCGTCTCGCTACCTTGTCGAAATCCAGTACGAAGTGAAAATGTTTCACTCTTTCAGGCAGCTCCATAATCTTCCGAAGTCACTAAGGGGTTAGTTAAACAGCTTGATAGAACAAGGGAAACAAAGGCGAGGTTAGCAGAGAGGGGCCAGTTTTACCGTACCCCCCTTTTTCAACCTAAAGCTATTAAGTAATTTCAAGGTATATGTTGTTCATAAAATAAAACAAATTTTAAATTTTCATGTATTTTNAACCTAAAGCTATTAAGTAATTTCAAGGTATATGTTGTTCATAAAATAAAACAAATTTTAAATTTTCATGTATTTTTTTGTCTCGTCCGGAAATTATTTATATTCCAGTTGATTTTTTTTGTTTTGTTCTTTCTTCGTTTCTTTGCTCTGCAGCATGTAAATGCGTACATCTGCCACACTACAGGATAGGTTGAATAATTTATTGGCTGTGAGATATTTTTCAAGAATACAATTCAGTCTTTAAGAGATAATTCGTATCTTACGTGGCTGACACATATCCATTCTTCAGCAATTGTTTTAGAATTAAAATTATGAACTTCAAAGTCATGTTGATACCATTAATTTTAAAATTACCATACATGTATGTGCCTATATTTGCAGTTGCTAGAGTGAGATCGATGTGTTATTAATCTTCTTCTCTCTTTCACTGTAGAAAAAAAATTACATTCGCAATTTGATGGTGGATAAGAAATTTATTTTCGTGCGTAATTGTTACAGGATTTCAGTCTTACTCATTTTAATTATTTGCGAGTGCAGCCATGTGTGTCACATTCCCAGAAAGAAAGTGAATTCTCATAATCCAGGTATAATTCTGTCACGAATTGCATTGCAACGCGTTTTGTTATCAGTATATCGTACATTAAAGGAAATACCAGCACAGAAATTGAAGTAAAAAGTCTCACGTTCAAATACTTGTATTGATTACTTCATTATTTCCCGTACCGCAATGCTTTGAGGGATTGTAATTTATCACTTAAGCATGTTTTTTGTTCACGTCAGCTTTTTGATGTTCTTGTCGTACCCCTCCCGTGTAAAAGCTTGACGCAATTTATTCAGAAGTAGTAAATCTTGCCATTTATATTTCAGTCGTGTAAAAAAATTACATCGTTGTTTTCATTCTTTCGCATTTTTTTTTTCTAAAACACAGTCGATGAGAGGTAATTTTTGTAAGTGTAAAGAACATTACGACTCAGTCACAAAGTCCCATTCCAGCTTTAATGACCCCAGAAAAGATGTGGTGGACCAACTATGTTGTAATAAACGTGGTTTTAAGTATCTTATATCTGAAAACCATGGTTCTCAAATCCTCTGTCTAGCACCCCATCTACCACAGCTGTCAAGCGGAGATTATATTCCGCCTCCTTTTCTTTTTCTATCCGCCCATCTTCACATGTGTACGTATGGTGTAAGCTATGCGGAATTGTTTAAATGGGGGCCGTATATAATGTGCTGAAACACCAAGCGACAGGCAAATTATCCCCTCTTTACTAAGCTGACAGCTGGGTGGAAAAACTCTTGTTGCTGGTGGGAGCGAACCACTGAACGTCGCTTCTTCAGCGGGCGGGTGGCGGCACGAGCGAGGCACACACACGACTCTACAGATCATGTGTTGAGGGTACTTGGGCTTTCACAGCTCAGACTTCCCATTGCACACTTTTAAGTTATGTTTTTATCATCATGGAAAGCGTTATTTTCATTGCCAGGTGTCAGCCAACGTGATGGTTTCTTGTATGTTTAATTATTTAAGATTCTTATATCGACTCTCAAGTGNCATTGCCAGGTGTCAGCCAACGTGATGGTTTCTTGTATGTTTAATTATTTAAGATTCTTATATCGACTCTCAAGTGGTTATCAAGTCCGGCTCAATAGGACTGATACTAGATAGGGCCTACATTGTTCTTATTGAGCACTAACGATTGTGTGTACACCAACAGTGGAGCACACTGACATATAATTTATAAATTGAATTTATTTCCTTTCAAAATATTCCTCTTTATAATGATTGAAATAATATTGAATTTTCTTATGTTAGTTAATACTGCTGGGAAAATAATATGGTAGGCAATTATCGGTCTATGATGTATGATATCATACTCTATTTGTTTCTGATGGCATTACTGTTATTTGATGATGGCTTGATCGTTATATTCAATTCACGGTTACTTCCAACTTTTACTGAAGCCCTGCTAAACTTATACTTCCAGGATATTACTCCACTTCATGCAAACATAACTTAATCCAGTCTAGAAAATTACACCAAAGGGACAACGCAAAGGATTTGTGCGCACAAAATATAATACTATTTTGCATAAGAACTATTTCTTACTAGACGTCACCAACACATCTACAGTTGTTTCACGACTGGAAGAAACTTTTAAAAATCAACATATGAAAAAACACTCTAGCCGTTAGCAACATGCATACAACATACAAACAGCGGTGAGCGCGGATACAGTTATGCCATTAGGTTGCCAGCAAAAAGAGAGGAGATAGTTCCAACGTTTTAACGTAATTGTTAATTTATCACTCACCAATGGGTGTAGAAAAGACTTATTATGCCAATTATTAATGACATGATGCTAACGTATTTAGATTTCAACGTTTCTTGCATAGTTAAATGATTACGCTCAAGGTAAAAGTAGCGCGGGCATTTGTTTACAAACCTTCGTTCCATGTGTTGTTGGCGAAGTGTGGTTGACACACGTGCCAGAGAATTTGTGCGATTATCTTGTTTAACCTATAATAATTCATTTATTTGTCTTGTTTTACTAACATCCGCTCTTTATTATTTGGTTTTTAATAAATTATGGTTTTAATTTCTGCTCACTTTCTCATTGTATTGATTCCTTTTGTTTTTAAGTGTTTCGTGCACGTGTCTTTCCTTTGCCACTCTATTCTAACGTTGCAGTATTTGCACATAAGAATTGTTTTCACATTGTCGAAGACGTAGAATCCTTCGTTCGCAAACTCTGCCGTCCTGTCGACAACCATCACAACCATTTTTAAATAACGTTTTACAATTGTGCGAAACATCCGACTCAGTCTACCACCACGCCATTTTGACGTCTGTAGCAATTTCGATCAATACTGATGATCTTTCCTTCGATGTACGGGAATTTATTGAAAGTCACTAACATCGATTGTAAATAGACAAGAACTATCGATTCATCAAAATACTCGCATTTTGGGTTTATAGAATGAAATGTTTTTCGCTGGCATCGCATATTCTTGTGCGTGAAATTCTCAAGATTAAAAACTTTACGCTTGTGGAATATCCATTAATAATATATACATGACGTTTATAATGGGTACGTGCATGTACGAACACATGTACACACACACAGTGGAATGTAAACATTGCATGCAAACATTGCCATGTGACTGCCACATGGCAATGTTTGTTTACCTTTGGCGGAAGGATACAAAATGGGCTTGAAAGCAGATCTTTAGCAGGGCTTCAAGAAAGTATATTCCAGTCGTGAACCAACTATATTGTTTCCCTGTTTTTATTAATATTAATTATAAATGAAATGTTTTAATCTAAGTACAATTTAACCAAAAATAAGATACTTTTATATTAACACAAGTATAAAACGCCTGTAATACGCGACATATTTAGGAAACAACCAAACATGTCATAGATAGGCTGCTTTTAAAATGTTTGATTCAAAAAGTGTGAAGAAACCGCGAATAGATTATACCAGCCGTTATTCCTTCACTTGCTTTGGACGTAGATACTTTGCATTGCTTTCGAAATCGCCATAAAAGTGTTCGTTGACAGTGTTAAAGTATGTTTTCTGTGCAACGAAAACACTTCCATGTAAAGTGTGTACATATTTGTNATAAAGTGTATACATATTTGTATGTACAAAAATACGCATGTGATACGATTTTGAATGCTTTGTTACAAAAATTCTAACAACAAACTAAGAGCGAAAATGTTCACCGTCCCCAGCAAATGCCCTTATAAATTCCTCGTTTCTTAATTGTTCACTTTCATTCCTTTCACAAACATTAAACAATTTTCTTACTGTTCATAATTTGTAAATAATTTACTTACAGTTTAAAAATGCTATGTGTAAGAATGTAGCTAACGATGTAATGTAGCAAGGACAAAATTTCCTCTTAAAAATTTTGAAAAGATAAAATATTTCTAGAAAAATAAGTTATAATATAAGTCTCCAAAAATCCCACAACGTTACAAACTCTTTTCTTTTACTCCATTTGTTATAAGTAAAAGTTCGGTAACTTATGAAGAAACATAACTCTTGCTGCACGATTGGCAAAAATGATTCTTAGTAGCAGCGAATCCGGCCAAACAATAAGACTCGAAGTCTAACCTGGAAGTGCCAACTCTCACTCCTTCCATGCTCGTTGGTAAGGAATGCCTCCATACTGGTAAGGCAACGGCAATCCACTGCAGTCATTCTGCACAGTCACCCCGGGCGCGACACATATTCCGTCACCGTGCCGTGGCACCAGGCTCCAACAACTGTACGCTCACCAGCTCTTTGTCCTGCACGGAATAGAAATCAACATATAGATGTTGGTGCTGCTGTTGGCCCACCAGATCTCTTAGCTCTTCGTGGAACGCTGATTTCGCAGAAGCTCGTATAAATAAATAGACGACATATATATATCTACGCTACTGTGAAATCGAAATTTCGTTTACGGACGAAGGGCTTAGGGTGCAGAGTAGATAGGTATACAGATACGAATTGGCGCAGCGGTTCCCTTAATGTAGGCACACTCATTCGCTATGCTGTGCCGCGATACAACTCATGTTAAAAAATATGGTCAGTATGGTTAGAGTCAAAGAAAAGTAAATCTAAGTATTTAGCCAATTAATTTCTTAAAGCTAAGCCGATTAGAATTAAAGCAGTTAAGGTTAATCTGACTATGCAGTAAAATATTGAAGAAATTTCTTGTGTGTTAAAATAACAGCGCGAATTATTCAGGATAAACAAAAAATTTCGCGTCACCACGCGAAAGTGTTTATGCGACCGGTCAGAAAACTGATTATCATCGGGGCTTGGTTAGACAGTAACGTTAGGCTTTCCGTATTTTCAATTCGTACAAGCATTACAACGGTGCTTAGCGTCCGGTTTTTTTTATTTTAATTAATTAATTAATTTTTTAGGAAGGAGATGAAAAGGGGTATAAGATAAAAACCGGTCTGAGGTTCGGGAAGAATTTCACGAGAGAATTATGACGCCCACTTGGAAAAAACAGGCGAATAACCGGTACACAATCTTTTTCATACACCCCGAATCTGATGTTAATTTCCGAATGATTATTTCCGTGTAGCAGCTCACAAGTTGCTGTATTTTATCAGTATAATTACTAACCAACTATCTCTCTTTACTCTTGTTGGTTGATTTATTCAATTATGTGCTTCTTTACTTTCGAGCACGATCCCAACCTGTCGATACTGAAATTATTATGTCATCCAGTAATTTTGGCACGGCTAAGAGAAATTTTAAGCTGTAATCATTGGAATAGTTTCACCAAGTGTTCTTGATTTGGTCTTAAATGTAAGGAAACACATAAGACTTGCTGTTGTGAAAACTGATTTCAAGGCTGCTGTCAAAACGTAATGAGTTTATCTGATCAAAAATGCCCGTGTAAAGATCAGTTCAACGAATATGGTAAAATACCACTGTTAAAAAGTTATGTTGAATTCAGTCCTGAAAACATAATATTTTATAAAAGTAGTTTCTCTAAACTAACGGATTACCTGTGAAACCCCTAAGCGAGCCTGTTTGGCTCCTGGAATTTTTGTTCCTCTTCGCAATCAATTCTGTTACCTTCGTTTAGCTTCTGGTTTGGTTCACACAGACTTCAGAGCCCTGAATTAAAATATAGTTATAATTAAATCTGATTTTTGCGTAAACCGTGTTCATTTGCAGCAGGTTCATGAGTGAGTTTTTTTTTTTTTTTTTTTTTTTTCGTTGTCTAGTCGTCCAAATAAGAAATACACTCAAAATTCTTGTAGGACCTCACGAAGTGCAATTTCTCGTTACATTAAATTTTGTAGCGGATAATATTATAGGGAAATTAACAGTGAGATAACATTAGCTGGAATGTGCTTCATGTATTATAATGTTTAATATCACACAGAAAAAAACCTACTAGACATTATGTCAATATCTACAGGATAAGGTATATCATATGAAGACCTCTTGGGTGAAAAGAGAGATCTGAATGTGAATGGAACTACTTGTTCAAGTTGTCAGCTACTGGTAAATCGATAACATCATATCGTATCAGAACAAACATTGTCTTTAATGCAGTACCAAGGTTGGTTCGGTCGCTACGCAACTTAGCTCGTAAACCAGCTGGTGCGATAACACCTTTGTCATCTACCTTTGTACTCTGGGCAAAACATTTCCCAGCCAGCGTATAACAAAATCCATTTGCAAATAAAAGTTGAAATTACTTGTGAAATGACTTGTCTGTGAGCTCAATGTTTACAAAAAAATGTCGCCTTCATGGTCACACAGTGCTATTACTAACTGCTTAGTTGAATTTGCGGTTTTGTCCCTCCTGTCTTCCTCATATTAAAATTTTCTTCGGCGTCATTGTGTCTGTATAATTAACTGAAGACGAAATTTCTTCCTCCCCATTTTTTTGAGGTTTAAGATGATAAATAAACAATTTGCTTAAATAAAACAACACAAGTTATCAGACACTAGAAAAATTATTTTAAAACAAAATTTGGCAGGCGTGAACTTAAATAGAAAGAAAAAAAAATTAAAATATAGGGTAATGAGTTTGCCACTGCGAAAATTCTATATACATATATCTTGAAGTATCTCATATTATTGATGCTCATATTTATATATTTTCTATATTATTTTAATATTCATTCACAATGGTAGAGGAATATTATGGCGTTTCGAAAACTATGTTACCATGAAATATTTTGGGCATCTACCGCCGTTTTTGAAGGTTGTCTATTTCTTGGTTTTTCCATGCAGGTTTCCAGATTTCCCTTATGTACGACAGTTTTATGTCAACAAAAGTATAGAATAGAACGCTTGTGAAACTTGGCATATTTAGGAAACAACCAAACACGTCGTACGTAGGGTATTTTTTTATCAAACATTTGATATAAAAAAGTGAAGAAACTGCGAATAGAGTATACTAACCGATCGCAAAATATTAACTCATCTAATAAGTTCAGCACT
>NQII01015400.1:5079-15879 GCA_002778355.1 Clitarchus hookeri
AACCAGTTACATGCAGATGGCTACGAAAGGAACTACACAGAAGCCAAGCGTAGCTAAACGAATGAAGGTGGAGCCCAGACCACTGCAAAGGAAGTTGGTGATGGTACTGTATGCTAACGAAGAGCTGACGAGTCAAGAGACTAAAGAATTACTCCAGAGCAAGGTGGAACCAATTGCAGAATGACTAAATATTTAGAACATCTTTAGCATAAGAAAAGGAGGTGTAATGATTGAGGCTGGTGACAAGACAATGGAGAACCTCAAGAGAGTCAAGGCAATCCAAGAAGTGGGACTTAGGCTACGAAGCACTGAGGAAAANAGACAATGGAGAACCTCAAGAGAGTCAAGGCAATCCAAGAAGTGGGACTTAGGCTACGAAGCACTGAGGAAAAGGGTACCAAAAGTCATGATTTATGGCATACTAAGGTAGCTCGGCACAGGCGATGAGCTAACATAGAAAATCCATGGAAAAATTTGGGTGATACTGAAATCTCCCTGGAAGAACTAACAGCAACTATGGATGCCCTATGCAGAAGAGGCGAAAGGAACGCGAGAGACATTCATATTGTTTTCGAATGTTCACCAAAAGTACGAAAACACATAATTGAAGAAGTGAGAACATACCTCGGGTATGATAGTTGAAGTACTAAATCACTTCCACGAGCCCCTCCGGTGCTTCAAGTGTCAAAGGTATGGTCACCAGTCTACCCACTGTAAAGGGACAGATGCGTTCTCATGTTGTGGTGAACAGGGCCACAGCTACAAAAGCATGAAATGTCCTATGAAAGGACGTTAATAGAACAAGTGTGCTAATTGCAATGCGGAAGGCAAGGAGCATGACCACAGAGTAGATTGGCTAAAATACCCTGCTATAAAAAAACCTTCGAGATGGAGTTTGCTCGAACAGACCATGGACAGTGAGACAAAACGACATGGATTGCTCAACCTGCAATGGTCTGCAGTGGTCGCAGCCAAACTGGTGAAGATAGTAGAATAACAAAAGCTGGACGTCATTTTGTTTCAAGAGCTGTACCTGGTAAGTGGTACTGTCCAAGGACTTGGTGGTAATGTCCTCGTAACAGGAGAAAAGCCAATGGCTGGAGTGTGGGTCCGGAACAGTTTTGAGACAGTGATGACAACATATAGTGTCTCCAACGAACATCATGTGATGGTTTCGCTGAAGAAGGGAAACTAGGAGATATACCTTACCCCCTCATACTTTCAGTTCTCGGACCCACCAGAAGAACATCTTGTGCAATGGGAGGTTATATTGGATAAGCTAATAGCATGTAAGATGCTGATAGCAGCAGATGTGAATGCAAAATAAGAGGCTAGCTTTCTCCTATTACAGACGAGAAGGGAACAACAGTTCATCAGTTTATAGTCGAAAATGGATTGACAGTTGTCNATATATATATATATATATATATATATATATATATATGTCAAACTTCCCTTAATTATTTAGAAGCTGCCATTTTGAACATCGCTGTCTCACCCATTTAAATCATGAAAGCTTATAGGGACTTCTGTAGCATTTACGGTGTGCACAATTTGGAACAAATTTATTTGAAATGTTCCAGTGTAACATTTGGTGGGCATCGGTTGGTTGGTCTTCGAGACATGCCATAAAACATTACTAAATTTCATGTGGCGATCTTCATAAATGGAGGACAATGAAGTAATGAAGTAGAACTGCCAATATACAGTAGTAAAGTATATAGTATTGGCTTGCTACTCAGGGGCAAAGTCTCAGGCGTGTGGACATTGTGTGCTCCGCCTCAATGCGGCCGGATGGTGGAACTGATTGTGAGGGCATTAGTCTGCTGGACTAAGTGATGTGTCTGTAAGCAGCCATAATTCTGCACTGTGCAGCTACCCCGACAAACAGCTAAGATAGCACAAAGAAAGTACCGTCGGTCCTGGGCTCAGACCCATGGCTCTGTGAGGTTTAAATACCCTTCGAGTGTGAATTATGACACTGGTACTTTAGTAAAGTCAAGTCTCAGTGACATAATTGTGACTGTAGTGTTAGAACATTTTTAAAAGTCTAGTGTTTCAGGTCAACATTGTAGATTAAAATTGGTGGGATTTCATAGGGGATTCCCTGAAGACATCTGGCCCATGGGTGGACTGAAAGCGTCAACTGGCGACGCTACTGAGCAGGTAATTGCCCAAGAGCTTCATGCTTTGGGTAATTAAAAGCATGCTAGATGTGGACACAGCATGGGATGAACAGCCATAACCGGACCAAGACAGAAACAGCTAAATGAAATCCGTCTGGTAGCTAATTTATGGAGTTGATAGAGATTTGGTTGTCTCCTTTGTTAAGGAGGCAATGAACAAATGGCTGAGTGTAACTTCTTTAACCTCCTTAACCTCAACCTCCTTAACAAAGGGGACAATGAACAAATGGCTGAGTGCAACTTCTGAAGAGGTACCAGAAGAACACGGATATTACAAGCCCTCGAAACAATAAGTAGAGTCGACAACACCAGCTAGAAAATAAATTAGATATGATCCAGATAGCATTATCCAAAATGCAAACGACTTTATGGAGGACTTGGTGGAGTACTGCACAGTGTCCACCAAGCAACAAAGAGAACAGCAACTACTTGTTGCCAAAAACATACCAGCTTAAAGCATTGCTGGACAAGGCATAGATGGTAAATGCCATACTAAAGGAAGAAGTTAGAGGGCTCAAGGCAAAGCCCGTAGGAATGGCAACCAGTTACGCGCAGATGGCTACGAAAGGAACTACACAGAAGCCAAGCGTAGCTAAACGAATGAAGGTGGAGCCCAGACCACTGCAAAGGAAGTTGGTGATGGTACTGTATGCTAACGAAGAGCTGACAAGTCAACAGACTAAAGAATTACTCCAGAGCAAGGTGGAACCAACTGCAGAATGACTAAATATTTAGAACATCTTTAGCATAAGAAAAGGAGGTGTAATGATTGAGGCTGGTGACAACAAGACAATGGAGAACCTCAAGAGAGTCAAGGCAATCCAAGAAGTGGGACTTAGGCTACGAAGCACTGAGGAAAANAGACAATGGAGAACCTCAAGAGAGTCAAGGCAATCCAAGAAGTGGGACTTAGGCTACGAAGCACTGAGGAAAAGGCTACCAAAAGTCATGATATATGGCATTCTAAGGTAGTTCGGCACAGGCGATGAGCTAACATAGAAAATCGATGGGAAAATTTGGGTGATACGGAAATCTCCCTGGAAGAACTAACAGCAACTATGGATGCCCTAATCAGAAGAGGCGAAATGAACGCGAGAGCCAATTATATTGTTTTCGAATGTTCACCAAAAGTACGAAAACACATCATTGAAGAAGGGAGAACATACCTCGAGTATGATAGTTGAAGTACTAAATCACTTCCACGAGCCCCTCCGGTGCTTCAAGTGTCAAAGGTATGGTCACCAGTCTAACCACTGTAAAGGGACAGATGCGTTCTCATGTTGTGGTGAACAGGGCCACAGCTACAAATGCATGAAATGCCATATTAAATGACGTAAATAGAACAAGTGTGCTAATTGCAATGCGGAAGGCAAGAAGCATGACCACAGAGTAGATTGGCTAAAATACCCTGCTATTAAAAAACCTTCGAGATGGAGTTTGCTCGAACAGACTATGGACAGTAAGACAAAACGACATGGATTGCTAAACCTGCAATGGTCTGCAGTGGTCGCAGCCAAACTGGTGAAGATAGTAGAAGAACTAAAGCAAGATAGTAGAAGAACTAAAGCTGGACGTCATTTTGTTTCAAGAGCTGTACCTGGTAAGTGGTACTGTCCAAGGACTTGGTGGTAATGTCCTCGTAACAGGAGAAAAGCCAATGGCTGGAGTGTGGGTCCGGAACAGTTTTGAGACAGTGATGGCAACATATAGTGTCTCCAACGAACATCATGTGATGGTTTCGCTGAAGAAGGGAAATTAGGAGATATACTTTACCCCCTCATACTTTCAGTTCTCGGACCCACCAGAAGAACATCTTGTGCAATGGGATGTTATATTTGATAAGCTAATAGCATGTAAGATGCTGATAGCATCAGATGTGAATGAAAAATCAGAGACTAGCTTTCTCCTATTACAGACGAGAAGGGAACAACAGTTCATCAGTTTATAGTCGAAAATGGATTGACAGTTGTCAATAAATAAGGGGAAATTGCCGCCTTCGTTTCACCTGCAACTGGTACAGAAATTATTATTGATGTCACATTGTGAACAGTGAACATGGATGGGATGATGCATAACTGGTGTGTCACACAAGACAGCTCCAGTGATTATAGACTTATAGTCTATAATATATCTTGGCAGAAACAGCATGGGTACACTGCCTTTCAGAGGCAATGCTACACACACAGAGGGACATACTGAAAGATGTTTAACAGGACTCTTCTGGACGAGCTCATTCAGATAGCTCTGCTTAAATATCTGCAAAAGAGAGCAGAAACAGTTACCAAGGCGATCCAGAACACATGCGATCGGACTCTGAAGAGGGCTGCAGGAAGTTCCTTTGTGCACCAGAGGTGGGATCAAGACCTGGAGCGAGAGCGAAAGGATCTTCGAAAGTGCAGAAATAAGATGAAGAATGAACAACTTTCTGAGAGCAGAGAAGCTTTAGCTGAAGAGAATAGGTGCGAGAAGAGTGTCTACAACAACAGGGTAAAGGCTAAGAAAATCCAGTCGTGGGAGACCTTGGTAACAGAGAAGGGAAATGAAGTCCCTTGGGGGATTGTGTATAGACTGGTTGCTGGAAGAAAGAAACGTAAGACTGTTCTTTGACGGAGTGGAAGAAACCTACCAGGTTGCTTGTGTGTCTATGGTAATGGAATTTTTGTTGCTAAGTGACTCCCAGGATAACGAAACAGTGATGCACGCTCGGAAGAGAAGTGTAATGGGAGAGCTGCTACAGATGGACAACAGTCCTGAATTTACTATACAAGAACTTGGCCAGGTTATGGCCAGCACGAAGAACAAGAAAGTTTCTGGGCTAGACAATTTAACAACAGAGATTGTCAAGGAGTAGTATCCAAGAATACGTTGCCTACTGCTGGATTCGTACAACGAGTGCCTGAAGCAAGGAGTATTCCCTGATACTTGGAAGACAGGAATACTGAAGGTACTATATTAAGGATCAGGGAAATATTCCACATCACCAAACTTGTACAGACCTTTAACCTTGTTGCCTGTGCTAGGCAAGATGTACGAGAAATTAATCAACAGAATATTAATGCAATATCTAGACGGAATGATCCTACTACAACACAGGAAAATTGGCTTCAAGAGGAATATGAGCACAGAACTGGCAGTCATCGAAGAAGTTGAAACAGTTCAAATGGCATCATGCGGCTATGTAATGGGAGTATTCCTGGGTATTACCAGATCATTTGACAATACTTGGTGGCCAGAAATAATGTGGCAGGTCAAAAAGAAGGAGTGTCCATCTAGCATCTACTCGGTGTTGCAGGACTACTTTAGAAATATGAAGTGTGTCTACTCGAATAGAGAGCTGAGTGTGAAAAAGGAACTGACCAAGGTCTGTCCACAGGGCTCTGTCCTGGGCTCGCTTCTGTAGAATGTGCTATTTGATGGGCTCCTCCATTTTCCAACTGCCCGAAGACTGCGAGGTGTATGGATATGCCAATGATGGGCTCATACTCATCCCTGCATGGTCCAGAAGAGAACTAGAAGGCAAGGCAGAGCAAGTTGTCCGAAGAGTGGAAGCCTAAGCGGACTCCGTGAAGCTAAAATTTGCTGCAGACAAGACAAACTGCATGATGCCCAAGGGGACTCTCCAGAAGAGATACCCAGTAGTGAGGTTTAAGGGCATACCCTTAAAGTTCTCCAAATGTGTTTAATATCTGGGTATCATGTTTTATTCGAAACTGACATTCAGTGAACATGGGAAATATGTATGTGATATTACTGTGGTCCTGTTCGGAAAGCTCCGAGCGGTTGCACCCACCAGCTGGGTACTTGACTTTCACATGCTGAAAGTTATGTAAAGAGGGGTATTTTGTTCGATAATATCGCACTGATGCGCAATATGGCATAAGAAGGCGCAAAAAGTCTTCATAAGACAAAGACTTGAAAAGGCTGAAAGATCCGCTCTGATTGCAGTGACTAAAGAATACCGTACCATATCCCAACGATACCTTGCTGGTGTTATAAGAAGTGTTACCGGTGGACCTGCTAGTAACAGAGAGAGGTGGTTTTAAGGAGCTGGCAAGGAGAAGAGATCCTACTCCTGAAGAACGATATGAAACCATACTGAAAATTCTCTTGGTCGTGCAGAACAGATGGAACAACTCTACCAAGGGAAGGGAAATGCATGTGGTGTTTCCGGATGTAGCTGACAGACCCAAGAAAGAATTGATCAATGTAAACCACTAGGTGGCCAAAATGCTAACCGGACAAGAAAACTAAAAGGCAAAGTTATATGGATTCAACCTGGCTGCATCGCCAATATTTGTAGTGTGTGAACAATTGGACTTACATCTCATTATTGACGAATGTTCTAAGATTGAGGACATCAGGATGAAAACTAAGGAACTGCTGTCAGAATAAAATATGGCAGAAACTGAAAGGAGACAAGTCCACCGATGACAGGGTACCACAAAGATATTTGCAAGCTTCGTCCGAGAGACGGGCAGAAGATTTGAATAGTTCGAAGTCTGGCTCGAGAGCGAAGAGGAAAGGGGTAGCTTGTACAGTGCGAAAGCACAAGAAGACCTGGATGGCTAAGTCAAGATGGCGTATTTGTATCCAAGACGGTAGCAGAATCATGGGAGTTCTGCACTAGGCGGTAGCAAGTGCAATATGTAAGGAATGATACTCGTCAAATTGTATTTGAATTAAGCAGAACAAGACAGATTTAAGATGTCGAACAAAGGATGTTTACCTGTATCAGTGTCAACAGCGAACTCTTTCCGAAATCAAGATCTGTGCTGCCGAGTGAGACAGGTTGAATATGGGACACTTGCACTGTACTTGGAAGAGGAGGATGAAGAGGTTCTTTGAAAAGAATAGGTGCCTCCGAAGACATCATGCAGGTAAGAGGTCAGCGATGCATGACAGTGGGTCCAGCACCCTTCTACAGCATGGCGGAGTTGGGGGAGCGTATCAACTGGAGGAGATTCCAATACTGTCAACAACCATTGCTACAGTAATCAGATAAACTGATGGAGGCAATAGGATACGGTTCTTCTACACCGAGCAACATGACAGAATCCTACTGGCTGTAAACAACATACCCAGAAATAAGGAAGAATTGGAAAAACTTTTTAAAGAGAAGAGGTGAGAAGTTTGACCTGGAAGCAACCAGGAAAGAAGCGGTCAAAATATATGGGAGATATACTTTTGATTACTCAAAACATTTTACCCGTTACAAGGTTGTAAGGTACTAAAGGCGGGCAAGACAGAAGGTGAATGTAACATCTATTCCTCCAGACGAACTCGGCCTGGGGAGCCGAGCAGGTGATGGTCAATCTTGCCTGCTCACCGGGCCTGGAACTAACGAGGAGCTGAAGAAAGTATCTTCTGAAATTACTTGGAAAAGATACTGAATGAGACAACACAGACCAAGAACGACTGGCTAAAAAGACAAATGTTAAGATGAAAATTGGACAATGACTCACGGTGAGAGAAACAACCCTCATAGCGATCAAGAATAAGTATATAATATAAGATCAGAGCCTGAGGGGTCTCTGTCTTACCCATTACCTGGTACAGTAGCATGAGGCGAGAAAGGAGATGCCCATGTGGGGTGCTCACTGGAAGCAGTCTGCCAATATACTAAGTTAAGGTGAAATAGATGATATAGTTTCGTAGATGTCGCCCACAAAACTAAAATGTTATTACAATCGACATTCAGAAAATAAGTGTGTTCAAGATGAAAAAAAAAAAAAAACTATAATTATATGGCCTACCACAGTTCAACATCTTTACCAAATTTTGTAAGAATGGGAAGATTGTTTCCATTATAAGAGATAAAATTAATTTTTATTGGTAGGCTATCTTACAAAAAAGGCAGATAATTGAGGTTCTTCATAGAAAAATTTGATAGTTGTAATAAGTATTGCCAGCATACAAAATTAAATTGGAATTTTTCGGTAATAAAATATACTGAGCTAAAATATTTACATAGCTACTATTTTTAAAATAGGTGCCTTAAATTCATAAAACATACCAGTTTACACCATCTGCTGCAGTATTATTTGTTTGCCTAATTTGGAAGTAATCTGTCGATTGTTTACCGAGATATGACAAAAAAAACTTTAATTACTCGCATGGCGCTATCGTACAAAATCGCAAACAAAAGATGCTATTTGTGCATACAGTTGATAGTTGTCATATCTACGGCCAGTATACAAAGTTTAGTTGAAATTAATTATACAGTTTCGACGATATAGCATATATATATAATTGGTGAATCCTTTCCGTCGATATGTCATAAGAACTTTATTTTATTAGCATGTAGCTATCTTACCTAATGGCTCACAAAAGATGCTCCATGTAGATACATGTGATACTTTTAATGTCTACTGCCAGCATACAAAGTTATGTTGGAATTGATTACATAGTTTTGACGATAGATAATTCTAAGTTCAATGGTTATATATCGCCGCCTTTCTAAATATAAGTAACCGAACATGTTTAAAACATTACGCTCAACATACTATGCGCCAATACTACTTGTTTGCCAAATTTGGTAAGAATCGGTTAATTATTTGCCGAGTTAACACATAAAAACTGTATATATTCGTATGGCGTTATCTTCCAAAATGGCCTACAAACGTAGATATTTGCTGGTATGCATGATGCTTGTAATAGATCCTTTCAGAATATAAAATATGGTCAAAATTTGTTAAATGGTATTATATATACCAAATAAACTTAAATCGTTTATTTACCTGCTAATTAGAAAATAAGTAACAAATCAAGGTTTATCTCGTACGTTCACATGGCCTACTATATTATTACTTACATGAAATATTGGGTGCGAATTGGTTGAATAGTTTTCAAGATATCATGTAAAATCTTTATTTATTCAATTAGTGCTATCTTACAAAATGGCGAACCCTCAACAATATCCACCTCAAAATTTAGTGCTAACACAATGCTCTGCCAGCATACGAAATTTGGTTTAAATCAGTTGAATGGTACCCGATATATGACATATCTCCCAAAATTTTAGAATGACCACCATTTTGAAAGTTAGTTCCAGGTGTAGTCAAAAACTATGAAAGTCAGGTGGGCTTACTAAGTATCACATGTGTACCAAGTTTGGTGAAATTTGGTTGAAGCGTTTGAAAATTGAAAAGAGGGGGACACATCCACAGAGACCTACACATAAACACACTCGTTCATACACACATACACACACATCCTCACACACGCACACACACATACACCCGGATAGGAAAGTGATCTCATAAGCCTTTCATTCCTTTGGAAAGTAGGCTAAAACAAGTTTTGCATGCATGCCGTAACATCTAAGCAAGTATTTAATAATGGGATACTCATTTCAACTAGAATCCGAAAAGGGACTCCAGGCAGCATGCGATGACAATTTAATAAGCATTTCTTAGAAAAAAACTACGTGGAAATTTAAAAAATTCTTGCATCCACTGTTGGGAAAGCTGGACTTAGAGAACTCGTAGATGTGCGTCGACATTCATGGTCAAACATAGTTTTCCACTGCGGCAGCAAGATGTCAATAGGACGTTGGTATCTGGTTCGGTATACAAGAGACTATGCAGTCTAGCTTTCTGGCCAGGTAACAAAGGAATGTGGCTGTCCCTAAATGCAGGCCACCACGCATGCGCCAGATCTCACAACGTTGTGTTACCCGGTTGTAGCCAGGAGTGCACTCACCACCTTTTCTCCTAGTACCGACCGCAGAGGGTATTCTAGGATAACACGTTTATAACCTATTCGCGGTTACTTCGCACTTTTCTGAAGCCCTGCTAGAATTACTTACAGGATATTCCTCCGCCTCGTGCAAACCAAGCTTAAATAAGTTTAGAAAATCATGCTGAAGAACAACGCACCGTATTCGTCCGCACTCAGTTCTAATAATATTTTGTATGGGAACTATTTCTTACTTGGCGCTACCAACACACATGTTTTCTCACTGTTTTTATTTATATTTATTTTAAGTAAAAATTTTATTATTCATAGATAACATATGACCAAAACGTTCAACATAATAACAAATAAGGTATTTTATGTTAAGAGAAGTACAAGACGCTTATGATACGCGGTATATTTACGAGACAACCAAACACTACATACATGGGGTGATTTTTCAAAGGTTTGATTCAAAGATTTGATACCTAAATTATTAGTTATTTTAACTCCCTTCTCTGCCTACGTACCTGAAATAATTCAGGCTACGTTTATTGTGCAACGCTCGACATTTAGAATTTCATTTTCCAGCAAGGACGTATTGTAGCTAAGACAGTTTACGAGTATCCTGTGTGGCTGGGTAAATTATTTTTAAATTCCACCCTGAAGTTAGTAACTTTACTTTTGGGTGAACCCAGTCCTCACTGATTAGTGAACTCCCAAAGTTTAATAAACTGGCGTCTTGGTTTGCTTCCTACAAAACTTTATATCATGTCTCCCAAATTCACACAATCGTTTTTATAAAAATTAAGTACCCAACCAGTCACAGAATTTAATTCTCCGAAGGCATGATAACAATTGGCCAAAAAATCAGGTAATTATGGCTTGCTACAGACAAAATATTCGAAAGGGCTTCTTAAAAATATATATACATAGCCTT
>NQII01015401.1:0-10576 GCA_002778355.1 Clitarchus hookeri
CTGTGAAACACACGTAGCACCAGGCGAGTTGTGGTATGTGCACAAGGGGCGAGGCCTTCATTATCTAGAGGTTTTCTTGAAGTCTGCGTGTCTTGGAGTTCGTGTGTACCACAGTTAAAGTTCAGTATTCATCGCTCGTCTGCTGCAGTATATCACATTGTACTAGCAGAGGGAGTTGGGGAGGGTGGAGGTAGCGTTGGAACAAGAGTAGGGGTATGATAGTGCGTGCCAGTTTTCAATTATAAATATCACGTGGAATAAATTATTTTCGAAACGCCTGTCTTTAAATTTATGCATNAATTTAATATTTATTTATCTTTTAAACTCATTGTAGGCAGAGCTCATAAGCGCACAGCCCCCAGGGCCAAAATAAGGTAATTATAAATTGATGTAAATGTAAATTGTTTTTTATATTAACCGCGTTATTGAAATATCTTATTGAAAAGCAAAATCAGTCAAATTTACAAGCTATGTAATGAAAGCGAGAATCCTCTCTGAACAGTAACATAAAAATAATTTTCAATTTATTATTACTTTGCATTTTAGTGTATTGCCCTTTAAGAACTCCACTACTGGATTTATTTTCATTGTTTATTAGTTTTGCATTAAAATTTTAAAGGCAATTTAGTTACTGATAATCGAGAACAAAGACTATGTGAGTTATATATTTTACTTCATAAATTTAATTTTTTTTCTACCCCAACTATATAGCACAGAGTTAAACATTTTTCACATGGAAATGTCATGGAAACTAATGCTTTCATCATATTAATAAATATTCAAATATAAAAACCGTGTATATATAAAGGAGAATTTAATGGTAAACATTATAATTATCTCAATTGAATATATATATAATTTTTATTCACAACCACTGAAATTTAATTATTAAACATAATATGTGTATTCCTTATAAACGACACAAAATAATGAAGAAATGGATACAAAGTTTTTTAAATAGTCAAATTATATTTACGAGGTATAAGCAGCTGGGAATATTATAATGTATTCTTATGACAATTACATGACATTCTCAATTATTCCGGTAGATAAGGTGAACTAGAAATCGCTATCACAGAAATTCACTCGCTTAATTCAAACCGTTTGATATTGACAGACATCAGGGTGCTTTTTCCTTCTGGCACAGTGGTATGAGTGAAGTACAGTTTAAGTCTCACAGCATTCACTTTGACCAGACTGATTCGCATATAAACTCCAGATTTTGTTTGTTGTGACTATTTTTCCCAATAAATTATTTATCCTATTTCATCCTTATGTATGACATTCAGGACCAATTACATACCATAACAGCGTTTAATAAGGGCGTAACTTAGAGATTGTGGCAGCTAAACTTAATTTTAATATTTTTTCTCAAATTTTTATGTACTTTATTTATTTTGTTTAAATTAACCCTATAATGAACGACCACTATCTGGCTTAAGTTAATGTTAATTGCAATATTTATAATTCACTCCAGCCTCACCACTGCTGTTATTTCACATTCTGTATATTCTTTGGCAAATTATCAATAACAAATCTCTTTACAAGGTATATTTATGAATGTTTTTTTTTGTGGGATCCATAATTTGCTTATTGTGTTTTCCGTTAGCTTAACTGCGTTGAAATCGATGTGTGCCAAAAAACTTAGTTTTTATTCATTCTAGAATGTTACCCTTATATGTTTAACTCAAAGATGGATAGTAAATTATTCTAAACATTTATGTCTGTTGAATGTCTACATTCCGTGTCCGAACACTGCGCATTTTTACAAACTGTTATCGTTTTCGTATGTAGTATAAGATAATGGAAACATTAAGGCTGTTCTGCATATAACCAGGGTCGTATAAAATAATAATGTCAGTAAGATAACTTTAAAAATATTTTTTACTTTAATTCAGACGATTTCTTTTCTAATATTCAGCATTAATAGCTTCTTCTCGTGGTCTCAACTGTCCGCCCTTCGAAATATTTTATCTACCGTACAAGATATCCTATTTACAGGATACCGAAACGAAGTAAGTATTGTGTTTATGATAAAAAAGTCGAGCTTGAAACAAAGTGTTTGAATATGTGTTGTAACAGAAAATTTTACTGTAACTTGGAAATGCATGGAATATCTATGTTTTATTTGACAATCTGTATGAAATGTCCCAAAAAAAAAAGGTCGTAATATATAAATAAGTAAACAAAATTAAAAAGTTTTTTGGAAATATTTCTGAAATAAAAATTCTCCGCTACAATCTGTTATTTCAGTAAGTGTTTCCATTGTTTCTAAAAAAATCTCTTAACAATTGAGCTCCCGACAGTTGTTACTAAGCAGCGAAACTCAATTGATTTGAAAAGCCAAGCTTTATCTGCTGCAAACTTACAGACCTACATTCAGCGGAACTTCGCAAGAAATAAAGTAAGTAATGTTTTACTTCATCATGTCAGATTTACTCGAGTACATCTTCATTAAAAGCAATTTCACAACCAAAAATTTATTTTAAAATATTCAAACTTAGCTTTTGTTATAGTAATGCGCTGCAAAATCTTGCATTGGAATACTTAGAAACATCTTAACGAAATTTTTGTATTTTCCATTCTTGCAAATTACTTTATCTTTGTAGTTTCAGGTTCATATTATGGACGAGCCTAAAATAGTAGTTAGTTCTGTTGTAAGCCAATTTCCACGCGATTCCTCATGCCCTACAAAAAAAAAACCACGGAATAACTTTCGTGCACAAAACGGGGCGCCAAGGTCCCCAGTTTTATCAAGAAAATAAATGCCATTGGTAGAAATAAAATAGTACACTAGCTAACCAATATGTAATTGTGGAGCAAGTAAACTAACAACCAACGCTAATTCCAATGACACAGGGCAGGAGATGAGCAAGTGTATATTATTCAGGATTTCTGACTCCTTACATGCACCGCCTTTCTATAAAACGTCTGCAAAGAAAGGAATGCAGTAGCACGAGGACATGTGATCTCACATGACAAGTGACAGTGCCCGCTGTCAGTTTAGACTAATGTCCTGCGCACGTGTTCCTCTACGCAGCGCTGTCTCTATCACAGGTGGAGTTTACCAAGTGGCTATAGATATGAATATTTTCTCATAACCAACAAACTTGTTAAGATAAATTCTCTATCTAAATGCCAATTAATCGTTATGAAGTATATTTGCAGGAGTAAAAACTGAAAACATACATACTGTTGTATTTAAAAAATTGAAAAATTAATTTTTCTCCATAGTAGACCGCCATGTATGCAAATATTTTTTGTAATTAATTAATGGCTTTTTAATACCACTTAAGAATCTGTAATAACTGTCTAACTGTGGCATTAACATTTCGTTTAAAATTTTACAAGTATTTTTCATGAACTGAGCTCTATACTTCGAGCGTTTTTTTTCCCTTTCAAAACTCGAACACACTCCAAAGTTTGGATCAGGATATTAGATTTTGTATAAAATTATTGAAAATTACTTTGATATTGCNTCAGGATATTAGATTTTGTATTAAATTTTTGAAAATTACTTTGATATTGCTAGTTTACATATTTCTAGAATGGAATGTTGAACAAAATTACGCTTCCTTATGGTTTTAATGCAACGTCACCCATTTTGTGGTTCCAACATATTTTCGGTGAGAATATGAATGTGTGGATACTGAGAGGAGAGTAAATTAACGTTCTATAAACCGTTAATACTGTGGTTTGGAGCGGGGAAAATCACTTTATAATGTAGGGAGTCTTGTTGGATTTTCTATAGAGTCACTCCTAATATTCGCATGTAGTAAACATGGCAGACGTTGCCCTTACCCCACTTAGTCGCTGCTAAAGACACTAACTCTCACATCAGGAGTTGAAATTATACGGACAGTAAACATAATTATATGTGATATAATTATCTTAATGGGTATTTACATCCCAACTATACCACCTGCTTTAAATTAAGTAAACTTGAGAAATGACACCGGTAATTAATACATAACAAGGATGTATTATAAATAAACGATTACTATTATAGGTATTCACAATATTTGTGTGTGGAACTACAGAAGTGCATTTCAAAGATATAACGGTACGTAATGTGTACCGTGTAATACTGCTTTTACAAAGTGCATCTGCACTGCATGATATATTGAAACCTATTTTACAGATATTCTAGACATGATTATGTGTGTGCTATATATAAAGATACATTTATTTAATAAATCTCTTATTTTGGCATATTTTATAATTTGATTAGACGTACGCGCTACAGCTTGTTAACAATACACAGAATTTTATTTTAATGAAGCTACAAAAAATTAGAGAGCAAACATATTTCTCCTTTTTTCATTTACTTGGAGGATTCACATGTACAATATTTGCATTCCTTCGCAATAATTTTACAAAATTTACTTATTTAACAATTAACGTTGTTGAATAATTCGTGTCTTATATTGTTTATCATTACAGAGAATTTGTAAAGATTCTCAATGAAAAAAGTAATGTTTTGATATCCATTATATTTGTTCACAGCGAAGCATGTTATTTTTAAAAGAAACTGTATCTTTACTTTACCTAAAATAAATTTGGCAAACTACACTCAAAATAGTATAAAAATAATGTCTAAAGGAGAAACAAATGAATTCTGATGCACGTAGAGACAATTTTAATTTTATATTTTTGGTTTACTTACATTAAAATATTATTGACAAAAAAATTATATACAGAAGTATACATGAAATTAAAAAAAGTACTTATATTTATNGAAAAGTACCTAATATTTATATTGTTTGAATTTCCAAAAATTGAAAGGTAGGTTTTTGCAAAATTTGCTAAATAATAAACTACAACAAATATATCCTTATAAATATTGTAAGAATTTGACAAAAAATTTTTTCAGAAATATTATTAATAATTCTTAAATCATTAGTATTGGACAAATTAAGGTAAAATTTATACGATATATCTCGAATATATTATTTTCCCGTAACAGTTTATCGGCTTTTTAAATAAAACCAGAATGTAGAATGTGTTCTGATTGTGCTATTTTAGCCAGATATGTCGCAAGCTCTCAGTGGAATAATGGCATATGTGTATGTGCATGGTGCCAGGTTTGGAGAAACAAGAAGAAGGCGGCGAGGAGGTTATTCAGGCGTGTTTGCCCCTGCGTGACGCCACCCCTGGTACGTTACTTGAACTCCTTCTAGCATATGTAACTACAGTTTATGTCATTAGCTGATATTGTTTTAATAATTTTTTTTGTGGCGAACTTTATGTGAAGCAGTCCCTATCTCCATAAATACACGCGTGATACACAGAAAATGTTTTCATCACAACTTAATTTATAAATACTATTTGTTGTTTCCTTTATTATTATTACTATACCAAAACAATATTTTTTATCCTTAATACTTGAAGTTTAAAAATGTGATTTAAGATACAGTTATTATCTCCAACAGACATGGAATATTGCACATTAATTTTAAATTATAATTAATTTACTAGAAAGTCAATGTTTTATAGTTTCAATAATCAAACAAGAAGTTATCAATATAACTGATGAACCTACTTTCTATTACACGTACGCAAATAATTTTCATGTAGTTATTAATAGGTTAGATGGTAGTGTAGTTGATAGCGACATCATTAGAGATGCAACGGGATATAGAAACAATAATATTGTCAATTTCCAATTCACACGTGCCTTACCTGGGATTCGAAAACAGAACACTTCGTACAGTAAGCTGACATGCAACCAAATACATCGTGGAGGTCAGATTCAGAACCTCAAGTTCGATATTAAGAAGTCTGAAGTTTAGATAGACTAGGATTAAGAACTTTAAATATTTACAGCTATCATCATTTTGCAAACAAGTGTGTGACATACTTAAATCATGTATTTCTTATGGTCTACCATAACTCTACTTGTGTGCAGAATTTGGTGGGAAATATCTCCGCCTGTTCTCGAGAAATGGGATATAGTGTTTAATTTCTCGTTTGGGCTAATGTAAAAAACATCCTAAATCATGCTCTGTTCAGGCCTATCTCATGCTTCGAACAAATATGGTAAACTGTACTAAATGATTTGTTCTGTAGACATACTGTAAATAAAGCCAGACACACTTTAAACGAGGCCTTGTTCATCACTAATAGTGTGAAACGTTTGGTGGGAACTGGCTGATTGCTCTCGAACGTAAGAAAAAAATCTTAATTTTCTCATGTGGTGGTATCTAGAGAACAAAACGCAGAATTATTGGTACATTTTTGTTTGTTTAAATTGTTACGGTTGAAATTGTTTGGGACATATAGCATATTCACATTAAATACTTACATTTCTGTGATATTGAAAAAATTAGACCACCACCTTAGGTGATATAAATTTTGATGAACTACAAATGCATAATTTGTCACCTTTGTTTGGTGGTATCAGTTAACAGTTTCTCGAGATAGTACACGAAAAACTCATTTTTTCTTTTGGTGCTTTCTTCCAAAAAGGCGAACAATTGAGTTTATCTATTCGATCGTTTGATGATTACATATATGCTGTCAGCATATAAAGTTATGTTCAAATTTGTTACTTTGTTTCGTAGACAAAGTATGCTATGCTAAAATTTCTTAATGGACACTATTTTTAAGAAAAAACCGCCTGGCAATTTCTTTAAAGGCATAGATTTTCAATTTATATGGCATACCACAGTCACAGTATCATTTATTTGCCAAATTTGGAAGGCATTGTTTGTTGTTACCCGAGATAAGACAAAACTTTACTTATTTATATGGCTNACCCGAGATAAGACAAAACTTTACTTATTTATATGGCTCTATCTTACAAAATGGAAGACAAAACAAACTCTGTGTAGACAAAATTTATTTTTGTAATAAATATTCCAAGCCCACAAAATTAAGTTGACATTTGTTACATGGTTTTGTTGATATAGCATTGTATTATAAATTGCGTATATGCCATAAATATACCCACAAAAACAGGTCAGTTTATGTTACCTACCACAGTATTGAGTTTCATAATTTGTAGGAATTAGTTTATTGTTTTCCGAGAAATAACATTTAAAATTTATATATATGTGAATCATTCTTAGAAAATGGCATACAAAAAAAGACTATGTTTTGACAAATTTGTTGCTTGTAAAAGATAATTGCAGTATAGCAGGTTTGGTCGGAATTGGAAAAATACTATGGGTGATATTGTAAGTAAACCTGAAATATTTATATAACAACAATTTAAACAATCAGTGCTTTAAAACATTAACATTGTATAAAAGAATATGACTTAAAATAGTATATTACTTATATGCCCAATTCGGACCGAATTGAATTGTTTAGCTACCGATATATAACATAATAATTTTGTTTTTCACGTTGCACTAACTTACAAAATGGCCCATTAACAGCATTATTACATTTCAATGCTTTCATCACGAGCTGCAATGCTCCAAATTTGGTGTAAATCGGATAATTTGTTCCCGAGGTAAAACAAAAGAGGTGTCGACGTAGAATTTTTTTAAAACCAGCTAAATGGTTTCCGAGATATAATATAATATTTTCAATTTGCGTTGTATTACAAAATAAGGGATTAATGCTTTTAACGGTTTCTAAATTCAATGCTCACCTAAAGCAATGCCAATGGACAAAATTTGTTTTAAATATGTATAATGGTTCCCGATATATATAACATAAAGAGCTCAGTATTTAAATTTGCACAATCTTACAAAATGGCGAAACAATGTATTATAGGTTTATTATTTCAATGCTTAAATCACGCACACTCAACGTACGAAATTTGATTAAAATCGTTAAAATTTTCCCGAGTTATAATGGAAAAGCTTTAATTAATTTCAAATTGCGCTATCTTTCAAAATGGCGGATAAATAACATTATAGCCTTCTCAGTGCAACTTTTATGTAATGCATTATAAATTGTGAAAATTTGGTTTAAATCGAATAGTTGTTTCCCAAGATACAAAATAGTAGTCTACATTAAAAAAAAATTGTCACCATTCAAAAAATAAGTACAATCCGTGATTGAAAACTCTACAAGTCTGATTAACTTAAATACAATAATGTGTTGACCAAGTTTGGTTAAATTGGGTTGACGGGTTTAAATGTTATGAGGGGGTTGGTGGGACATACATTTCATACAGACAACTATGTGATCGTGTAAGCCTATCTTTCATTCGGAAAGACTAAAAAAACAGCGCTGGGGTTAACTCTAGATAAGTATTACGATCATTCAAATTCAAAGTAGTTTGTCAAAATTTCATAATAAAAATATTTGCTGTTCACTTGCTTTCTGTGCAAATTTGTACAAAATTATTGACTTTACATCGTAGAGTAAGTATATAAAGTAGAAAATTAAATATGAAGTTGACTTATTACGTCACATGTCTTCATACAACTGCAATACACCATAATATTTCAATAAAAAAATGTATTATTCATATTTTAACAAAGAGTGAATATTATTTTTTTCATATATTTATAATAGCAGATGGAAATAAGGTAGTAACCAACATAATTTATTTATGTGCATAAGTAGGAAATAAAATAATTTCATNATAATTTATTTTTAGTGAAATGTTTGATCTTGGCTGCATTATCAATAAAACAATTTTAACAATTGAGTGGAATATTTATAATAAGTTTTTAATTGAAGAATTTCATGTGTGCAAATTCATTTAATTTTTAACTTGTAAATGATAGGCTTATACGCATGTACATTTATTCAATTGTCACAATTGTAAATGCAGCAGCAGTTGTGTAAGTAAACAACTGCTCTTGCTGAGCATTGTGCGTTGTGCTGCTGGTGTTACACAAGTGTTTGTCCTGCAGGAACATGAAGCACCTCCTGCCGTAGAGCCTCCAGTTTCAACAGTAGGAAACAGATACCCGATCTACATTCATGTGAAAAATGAAACCGTTGAATTAATGCCACCTTCGCTCTGCGCAATGCTAGTTGAGGTAAAGTAAAANGTATCATTTTATTTAACAAGGGCGATGTATATTGGACAGTAATCTTACAATATTGTAATGACAACAAAATTTGTATACTAGTAATTAGCATTCTGAAATAAATGAACATTTCATATTTAACTGTTGATAACTACGAAGATAATTAGTCTGTAATTATCATCAACATTTAGGCCAACAAAAAAAAAGACATTTCCAAAGGTTTTTTTCATTAGTTTAACATATTTAGTTACACGAAATTAATTGTTCTTACAAAATATATTGCTATTTCAATATAACTATTAAACGTGAACACGTAAAAATGCTCTAATAAGAGGATATGTTTGTTTGCAGGTGCAAAGGTTAATCGTCACAGATATCATAATCGAAGTTAGGAATGGAATAATAGAAGTCCATTCTAACAACTCGTACACATCGGCAGAGATGACACCAGTTAAACGATGGGAGTTCAACGATGGGTATGTATTTATTAAACAAATATTAAATCTATTTGGTAACTTATCTCCTTTTATGCATTTTTTCATCAACTGTCACCCCACCTTACAAACACCCCTCACCAACACCTCTCCCACTATACAATCTCGCCACTCTACCTTACACCNTATACTGCAATATATAATACTCATAAAAGCTACAATTCATTAACAAATGTCATTATTTCGTATGTCCCTAAAAACAATACAGAAAATTACTTATTTTTATATTGAATTCAATCTTAGGATAAGGAATAATAAATACAATTTGAGAAAAACTTATTCCTTATCTAATCTGTCAGTTATAACCATTGAAATAATGTCATCAGCAGGATCAAAGGTGGTATTCCTGTTGGGAACATCAAGTTTTCACAAACATGTTTGCCCATTCTAAAGGAACTAATGAATCTCTGAATTAAATCGCTCTTAAATATGTCTGTACATTTGCATTGTAACTATATACAATATATCCAGCTAAGGTGTTTGCACTCTCTTTTATAGTAGCCTTTTCTTAGCATGTATAAATCAAGAATGTCAGATTTAGTCACATATTTCATGGAAAAACTCTGGGGTTTTGGAAAGATACTCTCAGTATCTGACGAAACTTCATGCAGACATAATTTATGTCATAGAATTCCAAAGCTTTTCTGGTAGTAAATAAACATCATTGGCATGGGAGGTTACAATATCCACGAATTGTAAAGAAAATTGTATTTTCTAAATCTGTTTTTTGTCAGTCGAGCTCTGCAGAAGACAATCCACATCGTGGTCTTTGTTCCGAAACCGGTATTTTTAAGAGTAAAGATTAATATTTGTCTAACCAGGGGGAGTATGCGTATGATGGCATTTTAAAAACACCAATTTTGTGACTTGACTATCTAATTATTATGATAACAATAAATTAGTAACTAATTTGTTTAAAATGTTGTAAACCACAAAATATTTACCGTATAGACAGCTGTAGTATATACAAATATTTCTTCTATCATGATGCAAGGAAATGAGATATTCTAATGAAACCCTTCAGAAATGGTAAGAATATGTTTCTGGGGTTGTTATATTTCCGACCTGAGATTATAGGTAATTTTTGCGTCCTCCGCTTTAAAATGTGTTATTCTGCAGTGGCTATTCGTTTTGTAGAGCAGG
>NQII01015402.1:0-15707 GCA_002778355.1 Clitarchus hookeri
TATTAAAAAAAAATATATGTAAAGTAGAGAACCAATCATACGTACACACGTACAGCAGACTCTTCAGTTGTAGGTATTGCTTCTATGACGTTTCACGAGATACGATATGATGCAATGCTTAGAAAGGCATGGTTTTATTGGAAATATATATANTTCTATGACGTTTCACGAGATACGATATGATGCAATGCTTAGAAAGGCATGGTTTTATTGGAAATATATATATATTAACAAATGTGTAAAGTAATATGATTAAAAATTATTATTAACGTTCCAGGCAATGACTGCAAGCGGCACACACGTGAGTTGTGGAAATATATATATATGTCAAGTAGTAATTACTACCGCAACCAATCGACTTACGTCTAACGTAAATACTACAACATGGTCGCCAGGGAATGTGCGAGAAAAAAATAATTTTTTTTGGAACTTTTCAAAAGTTAAATCAATGTCTCATGATCTTCCCAAAATCAATTAACATGTAAGTCATTCCTACAAGATGAAATACTTCACGCTCTTGCATGCCAAGCCGGGAGGACTATATCAGAGTATTCCCAAAGTAAATTATCGTTTAAGACCCACCTACTAGATGATATACACCACACGCATGNAGGACTATATCAGAGTATTCCCAAAGTAAATTATCGTTTAAGACCCACCTACTAGATGATATACACCACACGCATGATTTCCAAGCCAGGAGAGTTATCTCAGAGTCTCCCACAACATATGTGCGAGGGTTATCTCAGACCATACACAATGATAAAGCATTAAAGGCAACGCACACTACTATGAAAACGATGGCGGGAACAGTCATGTCACTACTGTAACATATCATTTCCATATGGCTACAATGCGAAGAGACATATGAAGCATAAAATGTAAGCTATCGCGGTAATAAAGTGAGAACACTACCGCGCAGAAATGAACCTAACATGCTATGCGAGGCTGTCGTTCACTGAGGAAAGCCGAGACATGCAATACAAATTGACGTGTGTATAGTATATATAAGCGAACATCACGTAAAATGAAGATCATTCAGTTGTCGAGCGCTTTTGTGAAAAGCAGTCTTGTTTACAACAATATGAAGACAGAATCAACGGATGAAGACTCGCCATCGCCAACATCGGCATCAACAGCAAGGCACACTGAAGAGCCACTACACGCATTACGATACCGTCGTAACTATTGCAATCGTGCACCCTGCTATAATATGTGGACGGAACCAATAGCAGAAGATTTACCGTCTACAACCCGGCCAACAGCAAGGGGTCCTGAAGAGACGATGCAAGCGATACGCCATCAATGTAACTACTGTGGAAGTACTTTTAGCACAAGGTATAATACACATCGGCATGAAAGTTGCCATTGCATGTTCAGCACGGCATACAAAACATTCCACTGTGATACCTGTGATGCCGTGTTTGCCCGAAGTGATGGTGCGTATAGTGTATTGTTATGTACGTTTCCGATACAAGCAGCAAGTAGTCCTTGCGAGTGCAAGTATTGCGGCAAGAAATTTAGAAGGCGTAGCTGGGCCAAACAACATGAAGATAGCAACTGTAACTTTGCTACCGTCTACAAGACCTACCCATGCGATAACTGCAGTGCAGTATATTCGAATAAGAGCCAATTGACTGCTCACAGAAGATATTGTTCTTCTTCTAAATCAGTCAATATAATGGTTTCGCTCGAATGAACACTATGTTGAGCATGTATCAAATGTGACTATGTATTTGTGTTATGTCAAGTCTGTAAGTAAAGGTATGTAAATTATTTCGGTGTTATTCATTTATGTTAATCCTTGTCAATATTAAGTTCACCTCCACCTCTGAGAAAACCAGATATTGACAAAGTAAGGCGAAAATATAATTAACTGTAAAAAAATATAAATATATTAATATAAACGATCAACATCAGCCCTACACAAGGGCGACAGCTCGAGTCATCGCTAACATGGCTAGCTCTTAACAACCAAACATAGAATGATAAAAATTAACGATGTTATACACTACCAGACTATTCTGGACAGTACAACTGAAATGGCCGAATGACGGGAAGTCTAGCTGCATAGTGTTGTAAAGACGTTAATGACTCGGTTGAAAGACATATGAAAGCATATACATAAATAAAATTAAGGATGGATAACTTACAACAAACTGAGATAGGTTAAAAGCCAAAACAAATATGGACGAGTTGTATGCCGAACGCGCGAGTACCCCATGAATACTAAAGACGACGAGCAGGCAATACGAAATAATCTAAAATATTAATATATATGAATGGCTGTAAGGACCAGCCGTCAAATAGCGAGAGTGTATAAACGAGGTGATACATGTCGTGGCACGGTAAGAATACAGACCAAGACCTGTGACTGAATGTAGCCAGCGATAGGTTAAAAAACGAGACATGTTGTAATGACTATACACCGGTCGGCGACACGCAGCGTACAGAACGCCTTAGGTGAAATACATCAACGCATTTGCTGTCCTTGCAGTGAAAACTCCCTCTCATCTTGTGACATACACACAACGTGAAACAGAGGACAATACTTGAAAGTACACTTTAAACCTCTTAACTAACATGATCGTATGCTACTATAAGTCCCGACCATGTGCATGAATGTTACTTCCAACTTAAGGCGCCCGTCTACCCGACGCTTGAACTGCGTTGCAGAGTGTTCGAAATACACGTTTGTTTCAACGAAACTATTAAGCGTGCGTTCAACGTGCTGATCTACGAAAAGAACACACACACACACTTCAGACGAGAGCTGTTAAGTACTTTCTAAATATCACGTACGTTAGAAACATCAATGCAGAGTACTCCAAAATCTCTAAAAACGGCCTTTCCAAGGTGCTGTAGCTCAAAATGCACGCATCAGATACATGCAAAACCACTATAGGGGCCTGCATTGAACCTTCCTAAAGACTTCCCACTAATAAAATAATATGGTCGCCGCTGAAAGTCCCATAGGTACACGCAGCACGACGAGAACACTGCACGCCAGTTCAGAGCCCTGCGCTTAGCGCCGATGACGTACTTGATGCGCGTAACAGTGTCGCCCTTACCGCTCCCACGCTTCTCGGCCTAGACGTGGGGCCTTAAATGAGATACATTTAATACTCTATGTTAAAGCATTGTGTGTTTCGGAAAGGTACAGTCTATCCCTCTTGTCGGTAATATAATAATACGTTTGTTTTATATATCTACCCACCACCACCGCGATGCAGACGAAACACTTACCCCAATATATATATATTAGAGGACCAGTAGCAGGTGCCAGCGAGATGCCGTGTTGACCCTGAGCGCACACGCAGAGCACAGTGGACGGTCGGTGCACGAGTGAGCGTTCGGAGAGCTGCGAGGACTATACATATCCCTTCCGAAAACCGAATTGGAATGGTAGAGCATGAGACATGTCTCCGGCAGGCTGCTAGGTAAAAGGTTGTTAGAAGGAATATGAGAAAACCAAGGTGGAATGACTATTGTACCGAGCAGGATGGTCTTGTCTAGCACTAATTAACGTCGCAGAGAGTAACGCAACACGATATTTACATGAAATAACACATGATATGTTCAGCCAATGACCATCTTGGCTGGTGTCATCTATTTTAACGCTATTCATTTACCATATCAATGCTAATATTAGGTTCACGTCCATCACTAGAAAAATACAATTATCAGATTTTGTCAAAGTCCGAAAGAGAATTAACAGTTTTTGTACAGTTCCAAGGCACGAACTCAGTTCTCTATCGAAGGTTTCTTGAGACGACGACCATCTTCGATGAGGTCATAGTATTATTTTAACGTTATTCATTTATTATACCCATGCTTATCGAAGGGTTCTTGACACGATGGCCATCTTGGATGTCGCCATAGTAATATTATTTTAGCATTAGTCATAACCAAGCTAATGCTGTCGTCTCCCTCCAAGGCATGAACTCAGTTCTCTATCAACGTTTCTTGAGACGACGACGGCCATTTTGGATGAGGTCATAGTATTATTTTAACGTTATTCATTTATTATATCCATGCTTATCGAAGGGTTCTTGATCTTGGATATCGTCATAGTATATGACCTTGACATTTGATCACTGACATGGTATTCATGTAGGAAAAATTTTTAACATTGACCTCCAAAAATCCAAGGAAAATGCAAGAAAATAATTTGACCTTGACCTTTGAACACTGATGTAATTTAACATTGACCTCCAAAAATCACAAGAAAATGCAAGTAGGAAAATAATTTGACCTTGACCTTTGAGCACTGACGTGATATGCATGAGGGAAATAATAATTTGACCTTGACCTTGACCCCAAATTGATCACTGATGTGATATGCACATAGGAAAATAATTTGACCTTGACCTTGACCTCCAGACCTTGACCTCAAAAAAATCACAGAAAAATCGTAAGAACTTCACGGCTGAAGACGGGAGCAAGCAATGCAATGCGAGAGCGTGGTGTCCCGTAGCTCCCGCAGCTATGTCCTGGCTGGCGTCTCTGTTGGGGGCCTCCATCGTCGGTGCGTGAATGCGAGAGCGTGAAGTTGCGCTCTACCCATCGCATCACTGCGGCCCCCTTCCAATGGAATGCATGAGTGTGAGTGACGTCCCGAAGCTATGTTTTGGCTGCGCCTCTGTTGGGATTCGTCGTCGTAGGTGCGTGAATGCAAGAGCGTGAATTTGCGCTCTACCCTTTGCATCACTGTGGCCCCTTCCTTTGGAATGCATGAGCGTGAAGTCTCGAAGCTATGTCCTGGCTGTGTCTCTGTTGGGAGACGCAGCCATTGGTGCGGGTCAGTGTTCGTCAGAATTATATATTTATATATATTTATATTTATATATATTTATATATATATATATATATTTATATGTATAATATTTTGTCTCTCTCTCTCGCGGGGCGGGGTCCGGGGTCTGGATGAGAGGGGGGTTAACACACACGTGATTGTAGGACGTATATATATATGTATATAGTATTTTTGTTAACACGCGTGCAAGGCTCTAGCGCATAGCTGGCGTGTCTCTCGGGAGCTGCTGCACTCCCTGAGATTGCGGGAGCGTGATGGTTTAACATACACTCTACCCACTACGCTACTGCGGCCCCATTGAATTAGACATGCTAGGACGTTACATTTAACTCCTGGCTGCATCTCTTTTGGGACACAATGCCATAGGTGCGTGATTGCGAGAGCATGAAGTTGTGCTCCATACACTCTACCCACTACGCTACTGCGGTCCCATTGAATTAGTCATAATTGAAAGTTACATTTAACTCCTGGCTGCGTCTCTTTTGGGACACGCAGCCATAGGCGCATGATTGCGAGAGCATGAAGTTGTGCTCTACCCATCGCTTCACTGCGACCCCCCTTGAATGCCAGAGCATTACGTTCTCCGAAACTATGTCGTGGCTGCGACTCTTTTGGGACACACAGCCATAGGCGCGTGATTGCAAGAGTATGAAGTTGCGCTCTACCCATCGCTTCTCTGCGACCCCCCTTGAATGCAAGAGCATTACGTACTCCGAAACTATGTCTTGGCTGCGTCTCTTTTGGGACACACAGCCATAGGCGCGTGATTGCGAGAGCATGAAGTTGTGCTCTACCCATCGCTTCTCTGCGACCCCCCTTGAATGCAAGAGCATTACGTACTCCGAAACTATGTCCTGGCTGCGTCTCTTTCGGGACACAACAGCCATAGGTGCGTGAATGCGAGAGCGCGAAGTTGCGCTCTACCCATCGCTTCACTGTGGCACCCCTTGCCATCCAGCGTCGTCTTCGGGAGCCGCAACCAACATGGCGGACCCCTTGGCGTCGGCTTAGGGAGCCTCCATGAACTAACATGGCCGCCAGGGAATGTGCGAGAAAATTTTTTTTTGGAACTTTTGAAAAGTTGAGACTTTTCAAAAGTTAAATTAATATTTTGAAATATTAAATCAAATATTTTGAGATATTTAATCATATGTTAATTCTAAAAAATAAAAAATTTTGAAATTTATTTTGTAAATAAATAATTTTAAAAAATTAATTTTTTAAAATTTTTGCAAAATCTTTGCACATTTTGGCACTGGCTGCCAATATGGCCGCCTCCAGTTGACACTGGCTGCCAAGATGGCCGCCCCCGAAGAGGAATGCAAACGCATGAAGTTTGTCATTTCCTTACCAAGCTTCTGGCTCTCGGGCTCCCTGTCATGACGCTGCGTTAGAACATACATTACCTAACTACTACCGTTCTGAATTCGGTATGCTCTTGGGCATAACATTGACAACACTGACTAATAACATGAATCTCATAACATTTCATGCATATTCTGTTGGTGGTGACACAAGTCTGTCTCCCTTTTGACCTGTCTTGAGCCCGATTCTACTGGAACTGGAAGCGTGCAACGTATACTGTCTGTAAAGCCTGACGTAAAATTGCATCATCAAAATTTTTTTTACGAAAATTGTTGGCACACAAGTTTTCAAATTGTAATTAAATTGATATATTTTTATTTTTCTGCTTAATTAATTACGCAAACAATTTTGTAATATTAGAGTAATTGCAATATAATTTATTTTGTGTGGTGATTGATTTATTTCATTATTTGTTACATAAAGAAATTAATTTAATTTAAATAAGTACAGAATTTAACTTGGCTTCCCAGTATAAATTGGTTTCTAGCAGTTGCTTTCAGAGCAATGCTAGCGTATTTTCAGGATGATATCCTCCACTGTTTCTGTACTTTGGCCAGTGTGGTCTGTCACACCCCAACTTTGTGATTCCAGGTAGTTTTCTATTAGAGGTAGGTGAATGTGATTTCTTCCTCTTCCACTTGTATAAAGCATCGTAGTGCAGTTTGCTACTACCCACGCATTCTGATGGAAGTTCCTGAACTAAACGGCTGTTCTTTTGGTCAATGTTGATATCCATCATTTGCTGTATTTTGCCGCTAATTTCGCAATGACGTAATCTATGTACAAGCACTCCCAGTTTCTGGGAGGAGTTGTATTGAGAAACTTAGTTTCCTTCGTGTTATTTTCATTCCTTTTGTCTCGCGTGGCAATAGAAGAGACTTAATATTTATTTTGGGAAAGTAATTGGTAAGTTACTTGATGTGTATTCACGCCATCTGAGTCTCATTGTTAAACCTCCATGGTGAGTATGAGTACAATGAGTTTTAATGAGTTGTGTTTTGTTCTTTTCGTTATTGTTTTGGAATAATTAATTTTCACACTCTGTTAAGTTTGTTATATATAGGTTTTTACCACCGTTTTGGATTCGCTTTCCTGTTTTACCAAGCATCTTCAGTTTGCTCTTCTTAATTTTCAAAGGGATGAAAATCTACAGTTCGTGGCTCATAATCTGGAGATAAGATACTTGTGATTTGCAGCTAATTGCTATGAACAGTTTTCCTCATGAACGTCTAATGAAGACCACTAATAAAAATAATAATCTTCTATAACTTAATTTAAAGGCCTGCGCACCACTCTCTGGAATTTGAATTTTTCTTATCACTGATATATTTGTGGTTCTTAAAGTTAAATGTTTAGTGAATCTATTGAGCGCTTTCTAGGTTCGTAGGTAATGGTTTGTAGAATGGCTCAATCCTGTTTAAAGTAATGCCAATCTTTATTTAGAAATGTTGTTAATCACAGATATAAATGATCAAATCACAAAAATAGTTCTCTTCAAACAATGTAATTTTCTCTGTATTCATTTAATGCAATCAGTATTACAGTTTTCTGTCCGCTTACGAATACTAACGCAGTAATCTTCAATTAGATGAAATGCCCAGATTACATATTTATTTTCGGGAGGTGCCTTAATGTGGGACAGATCTTTTAATATTTGAGAATTATTTCCAATGAAGTGGTATTTCTTGTTCCTAGTATGGTAGATAATAAATATAATAAAATTTGGTTTTTACTTATTGAGTTTGTTTTGTAGGTGTGCTAGATACATGAATGTAATATATGAGTTATTGTACATTTTAATTCAAGTGGTTATGTAAAATTTAGGTAGTGCTCTTTTTAAGGACATTACATACTTGAAGTAAAATAACTAGACACCATTAAACCTATTTTAAGACACGACATCACCACGCATTACAAAACGGTATTCCAAACTTGGTTGGAAGGTAACACATATAAATTTCTCCTGCTAGAAAATGTGTAGCAGATTGCGTGTTTCACATAAGTTATTCATTTGACTACAAAACTTGTAGCAGATTGCGTGGTTCACACTTAGTTATTCATTTGACTACAAAACTTGTAGCAGATTGCGTGGTTCACACTTAGTTATTCATTTGACTACAAAACTTGTAGCAGATTGCGTGGTTCACACTTAGTTATTCATTTGACTACAAAACTTGTAGCAGATTGCGTGGTTCACACTTAGTTATTCATTTGACTACAAAACTTGTAGCAGATTGCGTGGTTCACACTTAGTTATTCATTTGACTACAAAACTTGTAGCAGATTGCGTGGTTCACACTTAGTTATTCATTTGACTACAAAACTTGTAGCAGATTGCGTGGTTCACACTTAGTTATTCATTTGACTACAAAACTTGTAGCAGATTGCGTGGTTCACACTTAGTTATTCATTTGACTACAAAACTTGTAGCAGATTGCGTGGTTCACACTTAGTTATTCATTTGACTACAAAACTTGTAGCAGATTGCGTGGTTCACACTTAGTTATTCATTTGACTACAAAACTTGTAGCAGATTGCGTGGTTCACACTTAGTTATTCATTTGACTACAAAACTTGTAGCAGATTGCGTGGTTCACACTTAGTTATTCATTTGACTACAAAACTTGTAGCAGATTGCGTGGTTCACACTTAGTTATTCATTTGACTACAAAACTTGTAGCAGATTGCGTGGTTCACACTTAGTTATTCATTTGACTACAAAACTTGTAGCAGATTGCGTGGTTCACACTTAGTTATTCATTTGACTACAAAACTTGTAGCAGATTGCGTGGTTCACACTTAGTTATTCATTTGACTACAAAACTTGTAACAGATTGCGTGTTTCACATAAGTTATTCATTTGACTACAAAACTTGTAGCAGATTGCGTGGTTCACACTTAGTTATTCATTTGACTACAAAACTTGTAGCAGATTGCGTGGTTCACACTTAGTTATTCATTTGACTACAAAACTTGTAGCAGGAGAAATGTTGTTTCCAAACATGCAGCACCTCACTACGGAACTTCAAGTCGTTCATTCAAATACTTTAAAGGAAGATCCTGTTTGACCAGCTTACTTCTCATTCTTTGAGTCTTTGTGAGTCAACTTTATCAAGAACTAATGTAACAAAAGCACTTCATGTTGAAACTTAAAAATTAGTAGCTGTGATGCTACACTTTAAATTATTATGTGTTTTTCACCTGAAGGAGATGACAGACCATAGTGATGTTTCTGGATGTTATTTAATAAATTATTATTAATTACCAAACTCCTTAACATGCCTCCAAAGCGTCTGAACTCTGTGAAATTGTCAGTCAATGTGGGGAATTTAGTCGTAGACAGTTTTATAAGGCTGTTAGTAATGAAATGTATCGAAGGTAAGTAATCATTATTTACCGTATCTGTAGAATATGTTTCTCAGAAATGGCTGTAGGCTACCCTAAAATCTCATTGTATGTGTTATCAAATAATACTCTTATAATTTTCATGTCCTGAGTCTGCATTATTTAACCATTGGGGTTGTTCCTGCATTCTCTGTATTCGAGCATTAACTGAGTTAAACCACCCAACTTCACTTTCAGTCCATGTGTACTGCAACATGCTACATGCTTCTCCACAGTCGTCGGTTCACGTTGAAATTTTTCCTTTACCTCTGGCATTATTTTTAAAATTTTATAACTTTCCTTATATTTTATGTTTAATGTTTAACAAACTCATTTTATTAATTTAGTTTCAATTGGTGGTATTATTTTATTTCAATAATATTTGATTGATTTTTACATATCTCAGTGAATTTCATTCATTGTAACTTTTTGAGGGTCTTCTTACATTAAGTTACATTTTAGCCAAGCTGTAAACACATTTATGGGCAGTTTTACCGCACATGCAGTTTCATGCAGAATGTGTATTTAAACGCGCAGCGTATTTTTCACATCCACTGACTGGATTTTTGCCATGTCCTTCAAGTATTTTAAGTTTTCATCTCGCATAATTTCTTTTTCACGTTGTTACCAAGTGCAAAATACTCGAAAACTGCAGTTTGTGTAAGCCTATGCCATCTAGTGGCAAGCACCCGAAGCTTAACCGCATGCTTTTTCTAGCACACACTGCATATCGACCGTTCATCATTCATCCTACCTAGCCGAGAACATATTTCGTCATAGCACACTAGTTTAAGGCTGAAATTGCAAACGATATGCAGTTCTTTGAATTGATATTTACCTCTCAACATGTAGATTAGCTGTGCAACCAATATTGTTTAGTGCTGCCATGCTACATTATTGTAGTCTTCTACAACTTATGGGTAAGTGTTACTCTACTCCTTTCCTAACCCTGTTTCGTGGTAATGGTTATTTTTTTTATTAATTTGTGCCCAACCTTTCCAGAGGTCGTAGACTCGCACTTCCACCACTCGCAATTTCACCACTCACAGTTCCATCGTTAGTTGAGTGACAATTCCCAGTACCTCTGCACCGAACCGTAATAAGGGGAGACTGCAGCTTCGCAATCCAACAATGTAGCTTTGAAAGGGTACTCGTGACTCCCATCACGTTCACCGAAGAACGGCCATGGTGCTTTCTGTTCTCCGGTCTCCGCCGAACATCTTCGCATCATCTTCACGTTGATTGAACCCACAATTTCTGAACTTTCATATTTTAAAATGTACATTAAAATTTTAAAATGAAAACTTTCTTTCTTTAACAAAACAAATTTCATTCCTGTCTTATAAAATAAGGTGTGTTTACTAAGATATTAATTTCTTAGTATTTAAATACGAACATTCAGACAATAAATATAAATTGTAAGGGGCCCCCTTTTATTGTACAAGGTTTCATCATGTCATTCATTTTCTTATGTCAGTAAATTATTTAATGTAAACTATTTTTTATTTCAAATATATCAGAAATTAACTTCCTTACTACTCATGGAATTATTTATTTTACTTCCCTCTGGATCATATGTAACATATAGATATATTGTTTTCATTATTGATTAATACTGGTGGCATTTTCTAACCAGCTTGCATAAATGTATGAACAAATTATTCCTATTTGGTAGCAGTAATTATGGTAGCAGTTTTAAATAAATGTAGGCCATAAACGAGTTTCAAAATTTAATCAACAATAATTTGTGTTTAGGACCCATGTTGATAGGAAAAGAGATCATAAGAAAGCAGACTTGGCTCATTTTACAGTTCACTTGTTGGTTGCCATCAACAGCCGATGCTGTGATGGTTGACCTCGATTGATTACCACTTCTCTCCTGGCGAAAGTAATTACATTCTTCAAATATAACAAGTATTTTTCATTCACGACTCACCAGCCTGGAGGACCAGAAAGTTTACTTGAAAGTCATATTCCCTGCTAAGAAACATAATCGGTACTATAAGTAATCTGCAAGATTCCACAGGTACTATTTCACCATAAGTTGTCTGTATGCATTTAACTACTTTGCTTATGTTGGAAACACAATAACCTTACATAATGATTAATAAAACAGTCTGCAACCTGCACTACATGTTTGGTAGCGAGCACTGTCCCTTATGTTGGTGAAGAGTTTCCCTCGTATAACATTTATATGCACATTACTAGGTCTGGAATGTACTGGTCTCTGGCAGCTTGGGAATGGAGGGTGTCTCAAGAATGTCGGGTCCTCTTTGTTGTTCGGCATTTCCTCCATATTGTAATTGTACATCAGCATCGTTTCATACGGGTACTGTCGCAGTTGGGTTCGAGGACCCAAATTCCGGAAACTAATATAATATTCTCCCCATTTGTCAGATTATATGTAGGCTAACCATTGCACACTGGGCCCTATGGTCGTGTCCAGATTGTCGAGATTGGCTGTGGCACATTCATTACGTTTGTGTTAATGAAACAATTTTTTCTCGCATAAACCAACCACAAAAGTTAGGTACATTCTGTTTGCATGTATAAAGTTCCAAATCGTCATTCGTGAACAGTTGTTTGGGTAGTGTTTCAATACAAAATCTCTACAATAACACTTTTTATTTGATCAGTCTACACCTCCTCCGTACAGTCCATGTATATACTCCTTGGCCGCTTATTACCCATGATGATACCTTCCAATGTACGATTGTTGGATAGATTTCTTCCATTTTAGTTCATTCTAGTCTTGGGTCACCACATATACAATATTGTTTACCACTATGGCAATACTGCCCATAGCACCAATATCAGGTATTAGGGCAACTAGAATCAACCGGAATTCTTCTTCCTCTAGTCTTGGAATATAGTTTTGCTTTTCTTGTCATGTAAATCTTCACCTTGGCCTTCATCAAATTGGAAACTACCCATACAACTATTCTTCCTCCGAATCTGGTGTCTGGCGTGTTGTGTATTTTGTCGAACTTGTGAGCTAGTAACCTGTCTTCTCTGCGTCTGATTTTTAGTTCCTAGTGCTGAGAACATGCAATGGAGATATATCTATCAGCATGTTAGTCTTCCTGTGCAACATGGGAGATGTCGAAATCTCACACAGTGTACATCGCAACGAGCTGTAGCCCAATACCAAGAGAAGACTGACTTGCAGGGCATTGGGTTGTGGCAAGATGTGCGTGTTGTTGAGTGTGTTGGAGTAACCATACAGTATTCTGCTCGAAAATGTCTAAATTTACTAGTAAATAGTGAGATAAGTACTATTGTTGTTCCTTTGTTTTTTTTATTATTAATACATTAAATTCATTATTTAATATATTAAAAGGTTTATTTCATATAGTTGCATAACGATTTCTTATCGTTCAATATTTTGGATACTGAACAAACATTTTATTTGCATCGATTACGAGAAGTTGATGCCTCTGAGCGAGGTGCTGTCTAAATCTGTGTTGGTCTTCGGCCATGTTACATGTGAGAAGCAGAAGATAGTACAGCGATATTTAGAATGGGATGTCATACAAACTTGGACTGCGTGCACTTGAGTCTATCCTTTACACATGTGGCAAAACAATTGCTATGTCACAAGGTGAACTCCCTTGTGTTGTTTCTCACGGACGACAAGAATTTACACCATGTGTACGATGACCACAGTAATACAGTCATGATGTGTGCAGAGTTCATAAATACATGTTCTTTGTGCTGGAAGGATAAATACAGCATATTTTTTTTCGTTTAGGATTCGCCACTACATAAAGGTTGCCAAACACATGGCTGCTATCAGTTTACAATCAGATTCTGACCATTAGCTGTGAGAACATTTCCAAATTTAGACATGGTGTTTACTCCAATGACACTATGGATAAGTTAATGGAAAATCGCAATACTGTTCTTCTAAGGGACATGATGATTATCTATCAAAATCTCGAGAGTATGACATATAAAGTCGTTGAAATTTGGTGAATGTCGACCAGCATTTAGAGGGCCTGAAGGCATGGATAATCTTGTCAATGTCGAATGCTCAAAGGCATGCCACATTAAAGCTCCTTCAGAAAACAAAGATGTCCAAACAAACAGAGAACTTTTTTCGCCATGCCACAAAAAAGTTATGTTGCGAGACTTAGCAGAAAAATATTGTATCCATGCATCGACCGAAAGTAGAGGAAGTAAATTCAATTTCTGTACTTTGGGAGTGAAAAAATATACACCTTTCTGGGTATTTGTTTGTTCCATTCGACGAATGATACCATATATACCCGAATTAATGAGCGAGCTGCTGTGAGCCATCGAAATGGTTCGTACAAAATATCTACTAACGAAAAGTAATAGAGAAATTCTCGACAATCGAAGAGAGAAATTCCATTTAATTTGATCATCAGCTGCCTCGAGAACTTACCAGTCATTGATAGGAGGCTGCTTTGTCTCGGCCAGATGTCAAATGTGAAATCAATGTGGAAGTTGGGGACCCAACTCGTCAGTATATGTAAAAGTGCTGAAATTCCCTAATCGGAAGGAGGTGTTGCTAACGACAAAGATGATATGCCTTTGATCGATTTGCTTCATATGCTATTAAAGTAACGAATATGAGAGCGCAGATCCGAGATGGATGCCCTCCTGGGTCATCACATCGCTTCATACTCTGATCGGAACAGTTACACGAAATATGGCATACGTATGTAATTTTATTTAAATATAGCATATATTTGCAATTTTTCCTTAATATTTATTAAATTATAATTATTTTATTTCTTCTTGCAATGTGAATTGTAAGCACTGTGTATGGTGAACTGTATTAATTGTATTATCTTGACAATTCGTAACTTAAAATGAACGTACATTGTCTCACTACCAGGTCTTTTCATATAAGAGACTGAACATTAATATTATGTAAATATGCTTACATGAAGAAAATTGTCATTGGGCTTGTTTTTATATTCTAGTATGAAACATTATATGAGTGTGTTTATAATCAACTTGACTTGTCCAATACTATTGTGTATATTACACTGTATGGTGACGATGGGTGGAAATAAACAAATAAACAAACACGCGATCCTCTTCATGACAGGCGTTGAGACGACCACCTCCACCCTACTAACTGTTTGGTAAGATCTTTACTCTCGGTGTGTTTAAAGCCCTGCATTCCAGTGCCTACTCTATTGATGGATGCACAAAATTATTTGTTTCCCCATTTACAAAGTAAATTGTTAACTGAATGCATGTCGTGAATTGCACCTGATGTGTAAGAGAAAACTACAGTCGCCATTAACATGAACGGTAGGATGCACCCTTTAAATACAACTATGTGATGTACTCTGTAGAGGGCTTTGATGTGTGAAGGTTGTAATGCGCATTATACTTGGTTGTATTTGTTTTACCTTTAAAGAAATTTGCAACATAAACATTTATAATGTCATCAAAACAAACAGATTTGATTTTTGAATTTCATCAGAATTTTATGGTTTTTTTTTGTTGTAGTACGAAGAAGAAATGGATGATGCGGAAAAAGATGTTACTATACCTAAATCGCCACCACCACCGCCAATATATTGAGCCTGACAATGAAGTGAGCAGTCGTCACGAGTAATGACATACTGTGCCTCACTCTCAGCTAGGTCACTCTCAGTTCAGAGTATTCTGACATCCCGTGACTCAACCCGTTCATGTTACGTATCCAAGAGGGTGAGCATGTTGCACATAACATACATTTATGACAGCTACTGTACACAGCACGGCATCAGTGCTCACTCTTTCTTCTGGCTAATAATTTATGTATAATTTTCTTCAACGTTTTTACATGACTGTGCAATACGCATATCATCGAGTACGCATCATGTTGTTTACTATCCAAAAGACAAATGCTGGACACAAGTACAGTTCACACCAAAATATTACGCAATTGCAAANATCATGTTGTTTACTATCCAAAAGACAAATGCTGGACACAAGTACAGTTCACACCAAAATATTACGCAATTGCAAAACTTGAGCTCAGAATATAATGTGGGCCGAACGTGCTAAGCGTTGTTCGCCTCACGTTTCATTTTCTTATTTAAATTTTGCACTGAAGTTCTGTGCCAGTACAATACGCAGCGGTGCGATCGCAGTCCAATTCTAGATTGTTGGTGTG
>NQII01015404.1:0-16083 GCA_002778355.1 Clitarchus hookeri
ACAAGAGTACCAAGTTTTGATTTTTACCAACTTTGAAAAAATTGGTCCTATTATGACACTAATCTTACTACATGAATGAGTGAGTGAGTGAGTGATGAGATTTGGGCAGCTCTTAACATCAAGGTCTTGAGAGTCAATGAAGTTGAAGTGAGGTATGGAGCAGAGCTGGAATGCAAGGGCGAGGGAAGCGGAAGAACCTAAAGAAAACCTGTTGACCAGTGGCATCGTCTGGCACGATTATCACATGCGAAAATCCGGGAGCGACTCTGCCGGGAATCTAACCTGGTTCGCCTACGTGGGAGATTAGTAGTCGAATAACAACTACACCACCCTGGCCCCCTTACTGCATGAAATGTTTCTAACTTAAATATTTAGTGTGTGATTTGAACAGCACGCTTGATCCTGTTGTTCAATTACGTGTAGTTAGTATACCGGATGTTCACAAACAGATGATAATAAACACAAGAGTGGTGTAGTTAAGTACAACTGGAGCATATTTCATCAAGGAACCAACAGTCTAACGTCCATAGATAACACGCTAATGGCAGTGGCAATACGCAGGGGCGGATAGGCAATCGCAATAACTCGGCTACAGGCAGTGCAATGAAATGACACTTTATTTACACATTTGGGCCGAAGGCATGGGGACAGAGTGTCTGTTCGATATCTCTGTTCAAAGCTTCTGTTCAAACTGTCCGCCACCGTCGGCCACACAGGTGGTGCAGCGCTGAAGCATGTTGAGACGCGCATGTGTAAAGGTTTCTTGTGTAATGACCTCATCCCTCGTGTCAAGTGGTGTGGCATACACCATCAGTTTGATGTGGCCCCACAGCCAGAAGTCAGGTGAGCGTGGTGGCCATGCTATGGGGCCTCCCCTGCCTATCCACCGGTTCGGGAAGCTCATGTCGAGGTGCCGGCGAACCGCAATGGCGAAATGAGGCAGGACCCCCGACCTGCTGAAACCTCATCACCTCATGAGCATCTAAAGGAACTTCCTCCAAGTATTCCGGTAACACATCCTGCAGTAACTGTAGATACGTAGCTCCTCCGAGACAGCGAGTGTGCGGTACTGAGCGTGTTATCAGGCACGCAGACCTGCGGCACAGGCTGGTTACAATGCCACGTACACAAGGTTGCCTACCCGCCCCTGCACATTGCCACTGCCATTAGCAGGTTAAATATGGACGTTAAACTATTGGAACCTGGATTAAATATGCTCCATTTGTACTTATCTACCCCACTCTGGTATTTATTATAATTTGTTCGTGAACATCCTGTATATAAAACATGTTTGTAGAAGTCACATTTTTTTTTCGTTGAACAGTTTTAGTGACATTGGTTAGTGGATAGTTTTTTATGAGTATGTATTACCAAATATCAAGAATTTCCATATTTCATAATCTAAGCTCTCCTGCAGGTATCGGGAATATTCAGATGAATGAGTTGTCTTGTTTAAAATAAAAAAAATTCACAAAGTATTAATACCTCTCATTGTACTATTTATTGTATAATTTTTTTGTTTTAAGTGAAAAACTCTTTAACAGAATTTTGGTACAAGTATGTACATATCATGTTGTTACATTTTGTCCAAAATCGTGTCTTGTACTATAATATTCATGTGGTTTTGTCGTTTGAATATCAGAAAATTAATTATTTGCGGCAAGACGTAAGCAATGCATTATTGAAACATGGTCACGTAACAACGTTGTGGCGAGACGGCTTTGTAGTAGTCCGACTTTACAGAAGGACTTTACGTACATGAATGTTATGAGTAAATATTTTGTGGTGCCTGCGTGTTAGCACGATACATGCCATGATGTTCCTGTGTCTCAACTGTCTTGTGTTATGTTTGGAAGGGAACGCCGTGCGACCTGATCACGGGAGAGGAAAGGCGGTATGCCAGCGGCGACGGCAATCCTGCCAACCATGTCTCGTGTACTGTCGAGATGACGTCTGTGAACACTCCCTGTGAGATACATCTTATTTTACAAACATTCTTTACCTACTATTTTTTCCTAACTGAAGTGTTTTTTTTTTTTAATGTGTCGCTGTATTTACTACTGCAATGTACAGAAATGTAAAGGGGCAATTCAATACAAATATGTATGTGTTTAATGTAGACAGCAGGACCTATCTTGTTTTCATTCCTGGTGTGGACTGGAGGGGTTTATTTGCGTTTGGGAGTGGGATGTGGGCCGAAGTTAGGTCCGCCCCGGGTACGTGTCTGTGTTTGTGATTTGATTTGCTCATTTCTTAGAGCAAGATTTACATAAATAAAAAAATTAATAATGTTGATATTAAGAAAAAATACAATTATATATAGGTTATTTATAAAATTATTTTACGAAACGATATATCAGCACATTGGAATTAAATATTTTATGTACTAAAGGACATAACAAATTTGCTTCGAATATTACATATTGAGGACACGAGACATCGCAGAAAGATGTGGCACCTGTTTTTGGTGCATGTTGCCAAAGTAAAGCAGTAATTTTTTAATTCAGTTTTTGTTTTCAAAACAGAGCTTATTAAGTGAGCATTTTTCAAAATACTCTTTTCCGATACTTGCAAAAAGATATTGGTAATTGAAATATATTGACAATTTGTATTGGTATATTGTTGATATAATATTGTCATTTTGATATNAAAAAGATATTGGTAATTGAAATATATTGACAATTTGTATTGGTATATTGTTGATATAATATTGTCATTTTGATATACCAATATTTTTTCAACGTGCCTAAAATAATCACGAAAGGCCAGTTGTTGACTTGACAGAGAAGTGTGTTGTTTGCAGATGAGGTAGCGGTGATAGACGAGGTGCAGATGATGCAGGATGCTGGGAGGGGCTGGGCCTGGACCAGAGCCTTGCTGGGGGTCGTCGCCGAGGAGATACACCTGTGCGGGGAGGAGGGTGCCGTGGACCTGGTGCACTCCCTCACGACCACCACCGGCGAGGATGTCGAGGTAGAGACGCGCTTCTGCACCACGCACTGCGGCAAAGTGGTAAAACCTTCGAACTCGCACTTAGGAGGACCGAGGTTCGAATCGCAACCCAGCGATTGTCCATGATTTCCCGGAATCACTTCAGGCGAATCCTCGCTACAGGCTACGGTCGATTCCTTGTACGCTCGTGCTTTTCCGAGCAGCTTGCTCCGTCTCTAACGACATCGCTGTCAAGACGTTCAGTCTACCAAACACGTTTGTTTCAGAGAAGTTTCCCAAAGCNGTCGTCGCCGAGGAGATACACCTGTGCGGGGAGGAGGGTGCCGTGGACCTGGTGCACTCCCTCACGACCACCACCGGCGAGGATGTCGAGGTAGAGACGCGCTTCTGCACCACGCACTGCGGCAAAGTGGTAAAACCTTCGAACTCGCACTTAGGAGGACCGAGGTTCGAATCGCAACCCAGCGATTGTCCATGATTTCCCGGAATCACTTCAGGCGAATCCTCGCTACAGGCTACGGTCGATTCCTTGTACGCTCGTGCTTTTCCGAGCAGCTTGCTCCGTCTCTAACGACATCGCTGTCAAGACGTTCAGTCTACCAAACACGTTTGTTTCAGAGAAGTTTCCCAAAGCATAGTTTTCATCATTTAAACTTTATAAAAAGTCTTTGGCAGAATATTTTACTAGATTCACGCGACTACATTTGGCCTAAAACAGTGTGTACAGAAATGTGCACGAGTTATACATTGTTTAAATACCTTAAATATACAACTTGATGTTGAAGGAAAACATACTTGCAAACTTCCAACAGTCTTATTGTGAGACTTACTTATGCAAATATAATACAAAGTTTCGTGGCAAATTTTTTTCTTCCTAAAATGAAAGGGTGAACTTATTTTCACGTATTAAAAATTTTGATTTCAGTATCCTTGTTTGCGTTATAGCAAGTTATGGTCAGTATTTTTTCTTACTATATGTACATTTTTCAATACAATAAAAATTACTAAAGTTATAATTAGAAAAATAACATATAAAATATAATTAGAATGAAATTGCAGTGGTTAAAGAAAATGTGACTGCCTTTTTATTTCAGTGCATTTATTATGTGGTATTCGGTATATAATTATTAACTTAATAGAGTTTTTTTTTTGTCCTAAGATTTTTGTTCCAAATATTAGTTGACCAGAAACATTACTTTTAAATTTCAGTTTCATTGTCAACCTTTTGCTTTCCATATCCCTAATTTAATTTTTTTTGTAATATAATCTGTGGACACTTGATATCAAACATTTGTTTAAATGCCAGGATAAAAGCCCTGGTAAATTACGTGCTTAAATAATTTTTATAGAAATTAACTTTTGCTGTAGACTAAAGTGAAGTGAAAGTTTGGTTGGCATCTTTTTTATTGAGCTTGTCCTATATTTGGGTAAATACATGGTTGATTTTCAATTGATTGAGTACTTTTTAAAAGTCCTGCTCAGAAGATTCTTTCTACCCATATATATTCTATAACAGTCACGTGTGAAATAACAACAACAGTGATGTGGACCTGAAGACTAGTGACGGTGAAGTGATTGTGTTGGTGATGATATATGATGATGATGATGATGCCAAGAGGATTAGGAGGAGAAAGAGAAGGATAGCGAGGAAGAGAGGGGAATGAGGAGGAAAAGGAAAGTTAATGGTGAGGGGGTAGAGATGATGAGGAAAATGAGAAGAGAGGAGAAGAGTAGTGGTGGAGAGGTGGAAGGAGGAGGAGGAGGAGATGAGTAAGATGAGGAGGAAGAGGAATAAGTAGGAGGAGGAGATGAGGAAATCGAGGAGGAAGAGGAAAATGAGAAGAAAGGAGAAGAGGAGTGGTGGAGAGGTGGAAGGAGGAGGAGGAGGAGTTGAGTAAGATGAGGAGGAAGAGGAATAAGTAGGAGGAGGAGATGAGGAAGTAGAGGAGCAGCAGGAAGTCGAGGAGGAAGAGGAACAGTAGGAGGATGAGAACTACAACGCTCCCATTCAATTAAACAGGAGTATTCTGTGGTGGTTTGCAGTTGCCTTCTGCAGTGCGTAGGTGAAGTTACACAAGTATCCATGTGTTGAGAGTTAGAAACTTAAAAATGTTACTCTTGCCACAGTTCTTCTGTGAATTTGTGTGTAAAAAAATTTAGTTCCAACTAGGGATGAGTGGGTGAAACTTTCCCAAATGGAAAGTTTCCACACCCAACAGAAACTTTCCTAAAAAGTGGAAATTTCAAACTTTTTTTGCAAGTTAACATTTTTATTTTATAGAGCTATTAATAATTATACCATAATAAAAGAAATTTTTTTTTTTCGTACTTTAATTACTGGTATGAACTATCAAGAATTTTTTTTATAGACCTATGCAATTAAGTGTTAAAAGTAAACATTATAATTATGATTTATTGTTTGTATTTAGTGTATATTAACAATTAATTTCGCAAAGTTTCCAATAGTTGCAATTTCACAAATTTATAACATTTACCCATCTCTAGTTCCAACTGATTTATTCAATACACATTTAATAAGATAAGGCTTGGAACTGCCTGCAGCTCTTTGCGAACATTACTCTATGTAATCCTGTTTGTATTCAGGTTAAAATGTTTGCAGTTTGATGCAGCGATTTTTTTTACACCTCACTTTTGTATAAATTCTAAATTGTTTACTAAAATGCAATTGTATATTGGTTAAATTTTAGCCCATATATCTTCAGTAAAATACATTGCAGAGTTAAACTAAAATGTTAAGGGCTCGCCTGGCAGGTAATGAAGTGTGTTGCGACCTGATTCAAAAACGGATACTCATTTTTAAGGGGTATCTGAACACAAAAAGCATTTCAAAAATGTTTTGTCTCCAAAGACAACTTCTCATGTTTTCTTTTCAACTCCAAGGATTCTTTTTAGGTGGGAAAAATGGTTAAAATGGGTTTTAGCTGATAAATTTAATCTGTAAAAACTTAAGAGTTGACTTCTTACATGCATCATACTTTTTATTTTTTGTCGGCGTGCCATAAAAATAAAGGGTCACTGCTTAGAGTCACACTCGTGCGAGTCACAGACGAAATACTGCACGCCGGTTGAATGCCTCGACCATAGAGTTGATGAGACAAGTGGAGGGTTAGCAAGAGTCGGCCTTAGAACATACACATTTCAAGGTCGTGAACGTGCAAAATTGCTGCAGGCAGGACCCTTAGGTTTCCCTTTCGGGTGCTTCATCAAATACTTATTTACACTACTACGTATAGTCCATTCATGGTTACGTCGCACTTTTCTGAAGCGCTGCTAAATTTCTACTTCTAGCGTGTTTCTCAACCCCGGGAAAGTAAAACGTAATTGAGTCAAGAAAATTACACTAGAAGGACAACGCACCGCATTCGTGCGCACTCCGTCTAATTTTATTTCTAACTATGCCTTACCAACATACCTATTTTGTCACTGTTTTTATTTGTATTAATTATAAATGAAATATATTTTTTTTAGATAAAATATAACTGAAATCTCAATTTAATCGTAAACAAGGTACTTTTACGAACAGAAGTATAAAATGCTTGTAATGCATGATGTATACAGGAAATAACCAAACATGTCATGTGGGGTGATTTTTCAAAGGTTTGATTCAAAAAGTGCAGAGACACCGCGAATAGACTACATGTACGTATGGGCAGGTTCGCAGGTACCACCGCCTCACTGAGCTCGAGGTGGAGGACTCCGCCCTGGGTTCCCTAGACGCAGTCAAGCCTGGCGACTGCATCGTCTGCTTCAGCAAGAACGACATCTACAGCGTGTCGCGCGGCATAGAGAGGCGCGGGCACGAGGTGGCCGTCATATACGGCGGCCTCCCCCCGGGCACCAAGCTGGCGCAGGCGCACAAGTTCAACGACACGAACAACCCGTGCAACGTGATGGTCGCCACCGACGCCATAGGCATGGGCCTCAACCTGTGAGTAGTCCCACTCGCTTCGTCTCCTGACTCTCGCTGTAGTAGGGGCCGCGATGGCGTACCAGTCACGCTACTCACCTCACGCAAGTGTGAATGGAGTTTGATTCCTGGCGGAGTCACTCAGATTTTCGTATGTGGTAAATGTAGTGGATGTTGCTGTTTGCTAGCAGGTGTTTTTTTTTCAGGGTACTTCCATTTCTCCCACCCTTGCATTCTGCCACTGGTCCATCTTCACCTCACTGGCACTCAAGTCCTTGCTGTGAAGTGCCAAACAAAGCCACTCAACCATAGCAATCTTACTTTTCTTGGATGCAGCTTAATATGAAAGCAAGTTCCTTTTAATCAATACCACATTAAGCACTGTTGTAAAATGGTGTTAGAAATGTGCAAATTGTAGTTTTGTTCACAGACCATTTCACAGTGTTTTAATTTATTACCGTATTTACCCATGTATATTACACACTTTTTATTACCATTTTTTGGATTTGATAGGGTGCGTGAGATCCGCAGAGTTGTGCATATTTTTATGAACTGATTACATCTGTACCTACATTTAAAGTAACTATTTTCAACAGGAAAATGGTTGGCATGCGAGCTATGATAAGATAAAATGAGCGAGTAATGTTTGTTTTGTAACAAAATTCCCCCTCCCTGTCCTCTCACAGTCACATGTTGAAACTCCTTGTGCGTAAAATATGCAGTGAAATATTTTCTTTGGAATTGGAAATGCAGGGTGGGTAAGATAAGCGAGGGCAGATATGTGAAATTATGGGCATGTGGAATTCTACAAGGTTTTGGTTAGGATTCCGCTAAACATACATGTAAAGACTGGAAAACGCTACTGTATAGTAAGCAATATTCTTTATGGTTTAGACAAATTCTTGCAATGGACTTGAGTGATCAAATGTGAAGCTTGACACTTTTTGATAAGTAAATACAAACACGACTTCGCCTCATCTGCACGTGGAATCACGTAACCCAGGCGGGGTGTGAACCTCAAATAACTTGCATCCATAGTCTACCAGCACGCCTCTAGACGGGGCACTCGCACACAAGGGCAGCCAAGCTAGTTCACCTTATTATCAGACGTTACGCCAACCTCTCTCGTGCGATAGAAGCCAGCCTANTTTTCAGGGTACTTCCATTTCTCCCACCCTTGCATTCTGCCACTGGTCCATCTTCACCTCACTGGCACTCAAGTCCTTGCTGTGAAGTGCCAAACAAAGCCACTCAACTATAGCAATCTTACTTTTCTTGGATGCAGCTTAATACGAAAGCAAGTTCCTTTTAATCAATACCACATTTTAATAAGCACTGTTGTAAAATGGTGTTAGAAATGTGCAAATTGTAGTTTTGTTCACAGACCATTTCACAGTGTTTTAATTTATTGCCGTATTTACCCATGTATATTACACACTTTTTATTACCATTTTTTGGATTTGATAGGGTGCGTGAGATCCGCAGAGTTGTGCATATTTTTATGAACTGATTACATCTGTACCTACATTTAAAGTAACTATTTTCAACAGGAAAATGGTTGGTATGTGAGCTATGATAAGATAAAAGGAGCGAGTGATGTTTGTTTTGTAACAAAATTCCCCCTCCCTGTCCTCTCACAGCCACATGTTGAAACTCCTTGTGCGTAAAATATGCAGTGAAATATTTTCTTTGGAATTGGAAATGCAGGGTGGGTAAGATAAGTGAGGGCAGATATGTGAAGTTATGGGCATGTGGAATTCTACAAGGTTTTAGTTAGGATTCCGCTAAACATACATGTAAAGACTGGAAAACGCTACTGTATAGTAAGCAATATTCTTTATGGTTTAGACAAATTCTTGCAATGGACTTGAGTGATTTAATGTGAAGCTTGACACTTTTTGATAAGTAAATACAAACACGACTTCGCCTCATCTGCACACGGAATCACGTAACCCAGGCGGGGTGTGAACCTCAAATAACTTGCATCCATAGTCTACCAGCACGCCTCTAGATGGGGCACTCGCGCACAAGGGCAGCCAAGCTAGTTCACCTTATTATCAGACGTTACGCCAACCTCTCTCGTGCGATAGAAGCCAGCCTAGCGCGCCAGTTAAGCACCTAAGCTCGTGCTGCTGATGGAACCCCCGCATGACAGAGGCGCCTGCTTTCACCATGGACCGAGAGATGGCACCAGAGAGAGCAGCTCCGCCCACGGGAGGAGGAGCTCACTCCACCACCCTTGCACCTCAAAGAGCTCGCGGGCAGGTGGAATATATGTCCGTGCACAGCCGCAGAATGGCAGTTCATTCTCAGCAGCTCGCTCCACCACTTTCAGTGCTGGAGCTCTCTGCTAACACAAACGTCTTCGCGACCTACCAGGCGCTCTTCAAGACCTTCGCCAGAAGGCCCCGAAGGAGTAAACACTCCTTTCCTACACCCACTACCCTTCTGGTAGTGATACCCGAGTCCCTTCAGGACAACAAGCGTCGAGTCAGTTAGGGTTAACCAGTATAATAGCTACTTAACCGCATCTGCATTGTTAGTTCAGACCCAGGTCCTCTTCACCTGGTTTGTATAGGTTAACTTCCGTTACAGTTCTTGGTCAATTAGGAGTTAGTACGGGCCACCGTGTTATTCCTCTCGGAGTAAACACGTCTTCTTTTAACTTCTGAGTACTCATTGCTAAGGGTGGCTGTAACTCCAACTTCCGTAGACGTCAGCCCACCAGCGAAGAGCAGGAGACCACGGCATTCCCAACCTATTTTCCGAACCTAGTGTGGGACTGCGGGCTCCCTTAACCAGGTACACTTACGTCAAAACAATACACATTAGACGNTATTTTCCGAACCTAGTGTGGGACTGCGGGCTCCCTTAACCAGGTACACTTACGTCAAAACAATACACATTAGACGGCCACCCATAATGTGCAGTATGGTAGAACCCCAACCATTAGGTCACAACCACAAGGCGATTAGTCAGTCAGTCCAATCCATTCACTCATCCACCGCGCTGAACTGTCGCTGGAAAGAGTGGGAGACTGGGTCTGGAGGTCTGGCCCCTTTGGTCCACACCCACTTCATTGTCGGACTACCAGGGTAAACCCACCGCTCTAGCCACAGCACTGAACTGTCGCCGGTTAGAGTACTCGGGTACGACTCTAGTTGGCTCGGCCTCGGCTTGGCTCAACACTTAGTTAGTGTACTTGGTCGCCTGCTCCTCTTGCGTGGCCGACTGTAGAACCTACCTACTTGCCATATACCTGTAGGAGTGTTACCAGGTTGCGTGTTAGAAAGGCAGCTACCAACCCTGAGCTTAACTTAGGCTGTAACCCATCTCCAACTACACTTTGCAGCATAACCCCCTGGGAACGAGCTCAAGCCGCCCGACAGTTTGAGAGGCTTCGCCTCCCAGCTCCCTCCCCCACCTTATTTCATCCCCTATTCAAGACCACCGGAGAACCACAACCACATCCCATCGTCGTCACCCTCTGCCAAGGACTCGACCTACCACTGGGTCTCGCAAACCCGTNCAGCAGCCCTCCTCGGGCCTCTACCTGCATCACCCGCCGCAACACCACCTTCGCTTAGAGCCTGGGCACGAACTCCAGCAGGAGCCAACCCCAGCTGAAGCAGAGTGTGTAGGCCGGTAATACGTAGGGTCATTTGGCACACTTGAGACTTTGTACCAAGCCGCCAAATCACATGCCCCAGGTGGTATACCGGCCGGGCTCCAGTGAACAAACCATAAGTCAATCTTAACAGCCAGCCATGTCACTGACTGACACACCTAAAACTAGCCCTACTGTGACGTCCTCGTCAATCACAGACGTCACGCATCAAATGAAAAATTATTTTCTATTTGCATGCTTATATGTGTGTGTTTTTTGTTCCTGGGAATCACTATCTGAAACAGATGTATTAATAAAATATGTATTTGTAAAATTGGGATTCTAGTGTAAACATTTTTGTGGATCATCTTTCTCCCTGCCCTCCTTTGAGTAGTGCCAAGGTGGTGTAGTGGGAAGATCACTCGCCTCCCACCTAGGCGAACTGGGCTCGATTCCCAGTGGGGTTGCTCCTGGATTTTTGCATATGCATCATGCCGGACGCCACCTCTGGTCGGCGAGTNGGGCTCGATTCCCAGTGGGGTTGCTCCTGGATTTTTGCATATGCATCATGCCGGACGCCACCTCTGGTCGGCGAGTTTTCTGGGGGATCTCCTGTCTTGCCCACCCTTGTATTTCGGCGCTGCTCCATTTCCCTCTCATTTCACCCTCATTGNTTTCTGGGGGATCTCCTGTCTTGCCCACCCTTGTATTTCGGCGCTGCTCCATTTCCCTCTCATTTCACCCTCATTGGCTCTCAAGACCTTGATGTTAAGAGCCACCCAAATCTCTCCACTCCAACTCATTTGTTTGAGTAAGTCTTTGAGGTCTGATTGAGTGCACAGTTTCAGATGTCGTGTGTGCAGAGTAAACAATATATGGTATTNTTGAGTAAGTCTTTGAGGTCTGATTGAGTGCACAGTTTCAGATGTCGTGTGTGCAGAGTAAACAATATATGGTATTGGTACAAGGCAAAAGATAAAGAATTCTTATTACATTGTGTAACTCAGTTCATGTTCATGTTATTGGTCATGTATTATGTATCAACTAAAATGAGTCGTGTAATTTTTTTTTTTTGCAGGAGCATACAACGAGTAGTGTTCTACTCACTTATCAAGCCAACAGTGAACGAGAAAGGGGAAAAGGAAATGGACACAATATCCGTGTCCCAGGCCCTCCAGATAGCGGGGCGAGCTGGCAGATACGGCACCCAGTTCGACAAGGTCAGCACTGCTTTGGAAACACGCACAATAAAACTAAATGTACATTTTTTTCAAGCCTTATAAACTATCTACAGTGTTGCGTCATTTATATAATACTGATAATGGTGCAATGTTTTGTCAGAACTGTGAGTACTCCAATACGAAAGGACGTATGTGTGAACACAAATTGCGTAGTTGTGTGCTGTTACAATGTTTGTTAGTGATATCTATACAGTGGTTGGATATGGTGTGTAAAAAGTATACAGTGGAAGATCTATACATTGAGCACAGATGGATTGAAAGTCTGCAACCACCACAATATCTGTTGTAACACATAAATTGCTAAAAATGTATTTTTATTGAATTAAAAATATTTATAATTTTCTCTATCAAATGAACAAAATTATCAGTCCAGCTGATGAACGTTGCACGCTCTGTACATTTGACAATAAAGGAGTAACAAAAACGAACACACTCAAAACTTATTCATATGGCATATGTTTCATACAGACTCGTTCGTACAGATTTTCAGGAACTGCGAAAATAAATTTGGCCCAAAAATTTTAAAAACTAAAAAAAAATTGCTGAGAAAATATATTAAAACACATTTGAAAGCCGCCATTAAAAAACAATACAGGTTGTATGGACTCTACCCTCGCACAAGGTGTTGCATTGTGGGGGAAAAACAAAAAAAAAAATTATTAGAATTAATTATTGCTAGTGCACAGCTGTCAGCTGTTCCACAGCGCCACTTCTGCTGTTGCAGTTCTCTTTTCTACACTGTACTTGTCTACTGCACATGCGCAGCACGGCACATTCTATATGCCCCACCCTAAGGCAACAGCGCCAGCCAGCGTTGACACTGCCGCACACCGTACGCCGCAATATACTCTGCCTTTTACACTTTTTTTTTACCTCGCCTGTTCCATTCATCTTGGTCCTGTTGTTATCCCCGAGGAGTTTGCTTGTTGTTCCGTAACATCTTGACCATGTAATGCTGTATTACCTAATTCCGATATTTTGGCTTTTCTTCCACTTGAAGATGTAAGTATGATTTGTGTGGGAATGGTTTTTTTGTGCGATCAGTGAAATTATATTCATTTCTGTCATATACAACTAAGATGAAATGTTTTACGGGTAGCTATCCAACTTCAAAACTATTTGCGTGTTATTAGAAAATTACTGTTCCATTCGAAAATATTCAAACATCAAAAGCACACTCCTATTGCATGCTTAATGTTGCTCAGCTGTTTAAATTCTCCTCCAAAATAAAACTTGGGAATAAAGACCCAAGGAGCGGCGTGCTCTTAGAATGTAGAGTCTGGAGGGCTGGAAGAATCCCTTGTGCTGTCCGTACTAACTGGCTCTCGGTTTGTGTTGTGATAGAGGTTGCATACGTGTCTCGTGTCGCAGGGCTACGTGACGACGTTCAAGCCGGAGGACCTGCCCACGCTGCGTCACCTGCTGTCGCAGACGCCAGCGCCCATCACCAAGGCTGGCCTGCACCCCACCGCTGACCAGATAGAGCTGTACGCCTACCACCTCCCCAGCTCTACGCTCTCCAACCTCATGGTGAGTGCGTTCTTGTTTCTGTCCTCATCTCACCAAGCATAGTACTGGGGAACTTTTATTTACAGTTCTCAAGAAGAATCCCTTGTAAAAATGTTTGATCCCTCAAGGTTACACCTGGTCATAAGGAAGCATTTTGATGGGCCCTCCTAAGATTGCNCTTCTCTAGAAGAATCCCTTGTAAAAATTTTTGATCCCTCAATAATAATAATGGCGTGTGGGGAGTGCACCCAGGGCAAGGCAACACCCTCCGAGTGACTGTCTTTCCAGCTAGGACCTNTGCCCACGCTGCGTCACCTGCTGTCGCAGACTCCAGCGCCCATCACCAAGGCTGGCCTGCACCCCACCGCTGACCAGATAGAGCTGTACGCCTACCACCTCCCCAGCTCTACGCTCTCCAACCTCATGGTGAGTGCGTTCTTGTTTCTGTCCTCATCTCACCAAGCATAGTACTGGGGAACTTTTATTTACAGTTCTCAAGAAGAATCCCTTGTAAAAATGTTTGATCCCTCAAGGTTACACCTGGTCATAAGGAAGCATTTTGATGGGCCCTCCTAAGATTGCAATATGTGGTTTGTTCACAGGTAGCTGAATTTCTCAAAAATTAGGTCTGTAACAGTTGGATATTATTGCATGCAATGTAAGCCAATGAACTGAATTACAGATGCCACTGTGTACTTTTCTCCTCTCCCGGAATGCAAGGGCAAGGAAAACGGGCAACCAGGCAACCAGCAGTATCGTCCGGGCACGATTTCCACGTGCGAAAACCAGGAAGCGACCCCACCAGGAAGCGAACTTGGTTCACGTAGGCGGGAGGCGAAGTAGGGGCAGAACAAATATCTTCTTTATATAAGGGAAGTTTTTATAACAGGGTAGTTTTCTGTTGTGGACCAACAGCTGGAAGCTGTTTGTAATGGCGGAGTATTATTAATTTTTGGAGCACGTGTTTCATTTTCTTTCGTTTTTCCAAACTTCGTAATATTTTTATCGGGTTTGAAATTAAAAGCTGTGATGGTTCATTTTATCGTGATAGTTTGTTTATCGGGCATACGTTTGCCGTTTAACTTTTATTAGGCGTCCAATTGCCGTTTCATTTCGAACGTCGTAGTTTTCAGTTTTAGTAGCGTCAACATTAGATTAACCTTTTTTAGACTGCGTTGACAGTTTTGTTCGACAAGTTTTGTACGACGCAGTTTCGATGACGCTGCTGGCAGATGCCGGCTGCTGGCAGATGCCGGCTGCGTGCCCTTACCTTAGGAGAGGGGGGGTGATAGGCAGCACAAGTATACGTCTGCCTGTCGCCTTCCGACAGTTGATACCGAGCAGTTGGCTAAGTCAGTCGCCATTGAAGGCAGTCGCCATCGAGTTGGTTGAATCAAGTCAGTCGTCTGAAGCAGTTGTCAACTAGTGCTCGCCTAGGCCGCGTCGGGCTTAGCGCTAACCCTCACACAGGCAAACTATACCTTACTAGATTATTTATCCGCCGGTGTGGGAGGTCGCTGCATTTAAGTTTCTTCGGGCAAGTTTTTAAGAAAAGAATTAATTCGTAAATGACTGTGGCGCTGTTCTGCACTTGTCTGGTTATCTGTGAACGGTCCGTACTCTGCATACCTGAAGATTGTATGTCAACTGAACTGTGTCACTTAAATGGTAAATAAAGGTATGGAACAAAACAAAACCGGAACTTGACTTTATTTCATATTTAATTGGTGTCCATTTTAAAGAGTCTCGTGTTACTCCGTCTTGAGCCAGTCGAGTGGTAAGTTATAGGTAGTTGGCAACTTAAAGTCGGCTGTAACTGCGTATGTCACGTTACATGTTGTTAACCAGGAATATGTTTTAAAAGGGAATGTTGTAACGTGGTATTAATATATTATGATCACTGCTTGAGACCAAAGTAAATAGGTGCAAGATACCGCAAGTGTAAAGTAGGGAGATGTAAAAATAGGTTTCTACTGTAGGTAGGTATTTCTTTTAAAGGCTTTGTTAATGCGACTGGATAGTGCCGATACAAATCATTTAATTTGTAATTTTTTTATGTGGTGTCCATGTAACATTAAAATACCCCCGAACTTAACTTTTTTTTTTGTTTCTTTCCGTGTTAGATTAAAAATTAGCATACAAATAGTTATGTGAACTTACAGGCTAATTTTTTTCATATTTGGCCACCAGGCCCAACTCATCTTCGCGCATCCACTAGACGCACAGAGAAATTGTGATTTTTTTTCCAGGAAGTACAACAAATGGAATCAATAGAGTTTGTATTAACACGTTTGCACAGCAAAATTTTTATTAAATTTTTGTGCCCAAAGCAATATAAATGTAACAAAAGGAATGATGTTGGTTTGCAAATAAAGTTCCTATATGTATCGCAGAGAATATAAATTATTCGTTCTTAGAATTCTTAAATATAATGTGAATCACAGTTACATTAAAATTCTGTGTTAAATGTATGAAATATTATATTGTGAAGGTTGTTGGTAATGTATATAATACGGTAATGATTGTTGTAAGTATCTATTGTATTTCTATTGTGACAAAATACTTGCTGGCCACTTCCAATAGTACAAGTACTTTGTACCAATATGTAGTCAAATGGAACAATAAAACAAACCCCCATACTGAGAAAAAAAAAAATTTAAAAATTTCACTGTTTCAAAAAAATTTCCAAGCTATTTTATACTGTATATGTCAAAATTCTTGATAAGTAAATACAAGTCTTTATTCTCGTTTCCATTCAGATAAACGGCAATATTAGAGTCAATATTTTATGGTTTATTTTCTTTTCGAAGTCGGTGAACCTAAAACGGTTTCTTTACATTTTTAGC
>NQII01015405.1:0-14261 GCA_002778355.1 Clitarchus hookeri
CTTTTCAGTCAATGTTCTTGACAGAAGAACCAGATATTGGCTGACAAACTCACCCTGAACATTAGCAATGCTCCAGCTGCTAGGAAGCGAACTCAAAATAATAACCTTTTCTTAAGTAGAAGAAGCAGTCTTCATTTTGTCTTTAAACTTGTGAGTCAATTGTTCATACTCATTACCAAAATCAGCATNTAAGTAGAAGAAGCAGTCTTCATTTTGTCTTTAAACTTGTGAGTCAATTGTTCATACTCATTACCAAAATCAGCATTCACCTTCTTTGACATATTTTCATTGTCAGTCAAAATGTTCTACTCAAAAGATGTACTTAGCTTTTCTGTAACATAAGAAGCTATTTGATTAACTTTCTTCTTTACCAGTGAGGGTCTAGCTTCATTTGACAACTTCTGCACCTTGACAGGAGAAATGCCAAGTACTGAACAAGCTTCATTAACAGAATCAACAAGAACAGTTTCAGGTTCATAAACATCTAAACATTCATCTTCACTGCTGACATCTGTGTCTTGTTTTGGTCTTTGAATTTTGTTTAAGCATTTTGTGGACATTGTAATTCAGTAACTTTAAAATCATGTAATGCAAAATTCTAACCCTAAACTGCATAAATTNAGCATTTTGTGGACATTGTAATTCAGTAACTTTAAAATCATGTAATGCAAAATTCTAACCCTAAACTGCATAAATCGTCTTTCACAATCTTCTTTTAAAACACTGAAGCCAAAAGGATACACCAAAATCAAACTGGTATAGAGACTGCAAGGCAACACACAACCTATATGCTTCTCGTCAGATCAATAAGTGGAGGGGAGCTGGGCCTACAGCATTCCAGAATTGTTGCTATATAGTGGATGACTAATGACAGAATGCCAACAAGGTGATTTACCAACCAGCCAAACAAAGGACAGTGCAAAGGCNAAGGTGATTTACCAACCAGCCAAACAAAGGACAATGCAAAGCCTTGGTATTCTAGCATTTTCAAATTTTTAAAACCTGTCCCACATGTATTTCTAAACTCTGAAAATGGCAATTTTCAAAAATTTTTTAAATTCATGCAATTTTTTTTAGGTTGAAGAATTTTCAGTTACAGATAAAAAAAAATTCTGCACACACTACTCATACATGAGATTAAAATGGAAAAATATTGACATGTTACTTCAAACCTTCCATTGTTTTTTTTAGGTAAAAAAATCTTTAAAAAATAACTTAATAAACTAAAATGTTAGCCCCAAAATCTCTGCTTACGCTTAACTTTGGCTAAACAAATTTGAAGGGGGGGAGGGGGGAGAGTACATTCAACAAGAGTTCATTTGAAAGTTCATTTCAAATGAACTCTTGCTGACATTGATCCTAATTCAAATAAGCTTTATACAGATTTTAGAAAATAACACTGAAATGCCATTTTCTACTTGTCCGTGCTGCAAGCAGTAAGCTACAGTAGAGTATCCCTTAACCGGAATTCTCTCGAACGGAACTCCCCTTATCCGGAACTAATTTTCGGAAAAAAATTCAAACGTCGCAAAGTTGTGCCATAACTTTCCCGCGCTCACAAGAAGTCTTTTGTTGCTCACACCAGACTAGAACGATGAAGAGACAGCCGACCCAAGTGGCACAGCTACAGCTATGCTGCATAATGGCACAAGTGACAGTGACTAATGGCAATGTGCGACACATGCCGTCGGTTTTAGTGGTGCGACTCTCAGAATTTAGTGTTCTAACGTGTTAGTGTAAATGTACTGTATTTTGGCGTGTATATACCGCACCAAAAGTTTTTGATGAAAAATTAGGGATAATTAATATTTCCAGTATAGGTCGCACTGAATTCTTGTATTCCTGTAAATATAGCCAGGCCTCATCATGCTAGCGCGGCAACAGCAAACTATGGCAACGTCAAACTAATATATTTGCCATTGAATCTTATCGTTGCCACGCTGCCTCGCCTCCGCCTGCTGAAAAGTAGCAACAGAGCAGTATTCCGCGTAAATAAAACTTTTGTATTTATGTCAAAATGCCTCAACACTGCATTTAAATTGCGGAACATGTGCGNAACTTTTGTATTTATGTCAAAATGCCTCAACACTGCATTTAAATTGCGGAACATGTGCGCCGTGCGTAGCCTGCCAGCTCGGCCGCCTGTTGCCGAGCAGGCAACGGTATGGTGCATGTGTGTGTGCGGCGTCACACACACACAGTTACTGCTGGCTGACTCATTCAACCAGAGAGAGAGCGAGACAAACAAAAAAGAGGATGAAGGGAGAAAGAAAAGAAAGGATCCGAGCAAGCTTGCTTGGTGCTGGATGGCTGTTGTGGTGGTGGTGGAAAGGAAGGACGCCAAGCGAGAGGGTGAAAGAAAAAAGAGAAAAGAAGTGCGCCACCAGAATGGCGACTGGAAGTGATACAAAGCAGAACAGTCGAGGACAGGCAAGCTAAAGTATGCTGCGATCCATACGCGTTTAAACACACATAATAAGCTATTAATTTTTTTTTTTTTGACTTCCTTAGAAAAAAAGTTAAAAACATTAGAGCGTATTGTTCGTTGACAAATATCTGAACATGGTTTAGGGGGAAAATTTTTTTTAAGCCAATATCTTGTAAATACCGCCTTCCCCACTTGTCATTTTTTTTGTAAAAATGTGCGGCCTATACACGCCGAAATATGGTACTTTGTGAACTTGGTCTATAATACGTCAGTTCTGCCGACGTGACATGCAGTAAGGGAAATACTGTAAACGGAATTGACTATACTTCAGGAAGTTTTATCACATGCACGTCAACATAAACAGTAACATGATATCCAGATCTCGCTTATGCAGACACAAGCACGAAGAGATAAGAATCCCTGCTAGAAGGTTGAGAATGAAGGTCATTGGCGCAGTTTTTTGACTCACATTTCATAAAAAGTACGTAGTGTTTTTTTTTAATGGTTTTGTAACTTTAAGGATAAAACTAATCATTTACACTCATAGATTTCTTTAACTTTAAGAATAAAACTAATAATTTACACTCATTGATTTCTTAAGTTAAAATTATGTGCCACATATACACGAGTTCAGACTAAAAATGTGTTATTTTTCACACCATCCCACCCTCATTTCCCATAACAGGAATTTTCCCTCAACCGGAATGGCCCTTCCCCCGACAATTCCGGTTGAGGGGTGCTCTATTGTAATTATCAAAGAAGATAATTTTTTTCTTAAATATTATAAAAATTGTTTTGGAGTCTAGATGATTGGTGCAACCTACCAAATTTCATCAAAATCAGAAATGATGTGGCAAAGCCCATTTGTTGATTTCACATGGAATGATCCAATGTGCAATTTCTTACCTTAATGTAATTTTTAGTTAGTTTTTTTTCATATGTAGTACATCCATATCCATGTAATGTGAACTGTGTTTATATTTCAGTATAAAGAACTTCACTATAACAAACAGTGAGATTTTTTGGTCCCTACAAGTATTTATAGATAAGCTTTAGTTTAACGTTTACACAGCCTACCTCTATGCTGCAAGTAGCTCATACCTGACAAACATAACCCCTGTCTGTTTCCTATAACACATTACATTATTTTATTTCAAACTCTTATATTAAGGGATTCTTTAAAAACCCATATTCACAGTTGAAGATTTAATGTTATGACATGGATATCAGCTAACTGATACAACTTCAAAATCATTAAACTGCACATCCAATTGTGTACATAACACTGACAAACTACCGGTTTTTATAAATCGTCTTAAATATTTCCATAAATCTGCGTAATACAAATCCAATAATTACAGAATTATGTGTGCTTATGTATTAATTACTGGAATTTAGTTATTCACAGTAAAATTATTTTAAAAAGAAATTAACTATAAAGTATGTAGTGTATATCTTTGAAATCTCAGCGGCATGTCACTCAGTATATACAGTAAAACTTTTTTAGAAGTTTCTGAAGGAACTGAAAAATTTAGGCTTATTAGCCAAAAAAAACCTCTTAAGAGGGTCAAATTCCTTTGATGTGTACAAACCAGGTGCAAAATTAATGTAAACTTATTAAGGAAGAAAACTTTTTCAAAGGGAACTTCTTGAAAGGGTTTACTGTATTATGTACTTTTATATTAATTTTAAAAGTAGAAGTTCCTAGAAGTACTATGTACAGAGATTCTACGTAGTCAACTCTAGATTCTAAGCCCATTCACGGTTCATGGGAAAAGGGTAGTTATTTTGAAAGGGTCCTTATTCCAGGGGTCTTAGAATCGAGACTTGACAGTACTAAACAAAATCATTAATCCTGAGGGGAAAGTAAATCTAAATAAAATAATAATAATAATAATAATAAAAACTCACAATTTTCAGCAATTTGTTCCTGCTGAGTGCTACACCAGCATCCTGCATTCGAGTAGCTGCTCGTCCAGCCTTCTTGCTTGGCATCGCCGGTATGACAGGAATTACTTTCTTACGGCCAGATGCCTACAACACAGTAAAAAAAAGTGTGCTGAACATAGCATCCATGAAATACAATGCTTATAACAATTTTTAAACATGCACACAAGATACACAACAATAAAATAATTTTTTTTTCTTGATTACAAGGTTTCCGATCCCCAAACCGATACAGAAGACAAACTATTTTCCCACTGAAACTGGGCACCACCATTCTATCCTCTTACAAGAAGCTAAATAATATTACTTAAACAATGTTTGAACAAACAAGCACACATGTAACAATGCCTTACCTTTATCCTATCAATAACTTCTTTAGGGAGAGAGTCCTTGATATTCTGATGCGACAAACTTGCCACGGCCAACTTGGGAGTGCTTGCAGGGACGGGTGGCTGCTGAGTCGCCATAGCAAACAGATGAGAATCCAACACCGACAGCTTCACCGTCGAACCCGAACTGTTAACTGCTTCCGACGCCTCAAACTGCTCCAGCAAGCTCGTCAGATCACCTGCCTCCAAAACTGACACACAAACAACACTAGCTTTGTTCTCCGGCCATCACGTCAGATTTTTGAAAAACGACTTATTTCAACATATTTGGGATAACTACGAGGCAGCTCGGCATAAGCGGCCGTTAGAACGCTAGCCACGACACGTAACACTTTGTTACGTTCCCTCCACCAAACACTGCGTTCAAAAGTAGCTGAGGCAGCGTTTAACCATCATTAAATATTCATGGAGTATTTTGCTAACTGTGAATGATCATCATACTTCCTTAATTTTACAATACTCTAATAATTACTGAACTACACTAACAGATTGGCGATACGAGAAAGCCATTCGCTTGTATGAGTACACAAGGCTGGTATGAAGATAAATTAAATTTTTATAGTTGTTAAGAGTGCTGTCAAAATTAATGCAAAAAGACTTGGTTTCAATGCAAATAGTCAGCAAAGCTATATGTTAAAATGGGGACTTGTGAGTTAGCTACATAAATTATGATAAACAGCAATACAGGTATACAGATTTTTGAAGCCAGTATAGAAAAAAAAAGGCAATGCTAAATAATAATCTTTGTCTATCTGTGAGCAAATATTTTGCCAGAGTAATGTATTCCACACAGTGAGGTGGCACAGTGGTAAAACACTGGAATCACATTTGGAAGTTCAGAGGACACAGGTTCAATTCCCAATCTGGCCAAACTGATTTTGGTTTTCCAGAAAAGATATTCACACACTTGAAAATTGACATCTCAAAATGCATATGCTCATAAGTAAATTATCCTATACTCACACAAACTAACAATTTTTGTAGAGTAACAATTATGTACATTTTCCCTGACCCAGGTAAATATTCCCTGACATTTCCATGTCACAAGAAATTCCCTGAAATATCTCACCATTGTTCTATTGTATTCTGTAGAGGCATTCGTCACTCTGCTGTGAAGTGAAATTATTTCTCTGATACTATAGAGAATATAGAGATAATATAGAGAACAATACCAAAATAAAAAATACAATTGCAATTTAAATTTTGCTTGAATTAGTATAACGCAGGGCTGCCGTTTTTATTTACCGGATTTTATCAGTTGTTACGGAATTTTATATCATCAAACAGAATAACGTAATTAAAGGCAAAATTACAGATTGTTTTATACCATTGCACACACACTTGTTCACAAAGGAAAGGCTGGAGTCATGATTCGTATACAATATGGACTCGAGCATTGGAATTTCCAACGTACAATAAGCACCCAAGCGGTTATAATTTGAACTACACTACAATCAAGATGTCAACTTTGGACAGTTGGTAACATGTATACAAAAAAATAACTTTTAGGGTTCTGTGAAAAAGTTGAATATTACAGTTTGGCAAAACAAACAAAAATTAACAAGATTCTATTTTTGTGTTCCACAATATTGCAAATTGTTACATATTTTTTAATGTTTTTTTTTTAATATCTGTCAATAAGAGTAAAATATCTGTCTCCACGCAGCGAGAAAAAAATTATTATTATTTATGCAAACATGCATTTAAAGTTCTGCTTAAATAAAAAGTATGGGATGTGCAACTGCAGGTGTGGCATCGTGCACGTTGAGTGCTGATTTCTAGTCGACTAATTTTGATATATGCTGTACATAACCTAAAAACAATATGCTCGCAAACTAATACACGTTGCAAGAATGCAGCTACTAATTTCTGATTATTTGAGTCTGAATGTTCCGCCATTTATGTGATACCTACTCGTACTCATTTTAAAATATGGCTTTTGTTATAAACAATTCCTAACATCATAAAAAAAAAAACTGTATATATTGTCCGAAATGTGCGTTCACTCTTGCGTTTCTTTGTAGCCGTGACATTTAAGAATTAAAGAAGGTGAGGAAAGTTTACACGGCACAAGAAAAATCACTCTCTTAGCTACTTTTTGTTACGTAAAATATCTATAAATATATTTACAAGAAAAGTTATGTAATGTTATGTTCATACCTGCCCATGTGATAAGGTTATGATTGAACCACGTGATTTTGAAGTCAACAAGTTTGCAATTCATGGGCAAGTAGATGCTAATAATTTCACGGAAGTTTGCCATGAACAAAAAATTGTACTACCAAACACCCTGCAAGTATTATGTGACTGTATGTAAACAAAACAGTAAGCCTAGTGAAGTGTAAACATCGGTGACTTCGCAAGCAAGTCTTATGACGACCTACATTTTAACGTCTTACATTGCAGTTTCAAAAATAAAGTTAGCGAGTTAAATTCCAATTTGATTTGGAGCACTTATATAAAATTTGCAATTTCAGTTTGAACAAAGTGAAGGCCTGTTCTGCAAGATACTTTGTAACAAAAGTTTACTAGTACTTTAGTCACAAAATCTAAGACGTGACCACTGTATGATAATTGATGGCTAACAGCATCCACATTCACAAGTTAATACTTAATATAATATTGCAAATATAATGTACTGTTCTGGCCTAATTTGTTAACAATAGAAAATTCTCTTACTTTCCAAACTGCGGTGGAGTTTGTTAGCCAGTTTTATTGTAGCAGAGTGAACTATAGTTAGCATGCTCATAACGCTCAATATTTTATAGGCATAACGATTTTATTTATATAGCTATTTATATTTAATGGACATAAACATTTTAGTTTTAAGGATTTTCGTTTTCAAAGAACAGTGGCAGCCCTGTTATAGTGTATGCAGTAGTTGAGTGGTTATGGTAGCAAAATTGAAATATTNGTTTTCAAAGAACAGTGGCAGCCCTGTTATAGTGTATGCAGTAGTTGAGTGGTTATGGTAGCAAAATTGAAATATTTTAATGCACGTTCAAACTCAATTCAGAAAATAATTTTCTTAATAATATTTTACTATACACTTTACAACTTTAAGAGGAGAGGTTAACGGGATGCAAGTCGTTTAGGGGAGGTCAAGGTCAAGGCTTCTCATAACTTTGAGAGTGCTAGCAAATTTAACCAACAAGCTGACAATTTGCAGATAGTTCCATGGAAGATAAAAAGTTCCTTCCTAGAAAAATAACTACCTACAAACATAGAAAGATTTATATCAGTTCTATTCCTAATTTCACAACGTTTTATGAATATATTTATTTGGTGGTCATTAAAAATACAAAATACTAGGGATGAAAAGATACCGGTTCCAATACAGATGCATCAGCTGATTAACCAAAAATCGGTATCCGTTACAATCGGCCATGGTCTAACCAAATCACTTCATCCAGCAAAATGATTTTACTATCATGGAAATTACCACAACTTGGTTATCTTATAGGACATGGTTTTCACGTACAAGGTATTTTTATTTTTGCAACNTATCATGGAAATTACCACAACTTGGTTATCTTATAGGACATGGTTTTCACGTACAAGGTATTTTTATTTTTGCAACTAAAAAATTATTTCCTTGATTTTTTAGTAACATGTGATTTGAAATTACTTAATGGCTGGCGTTGGTGCTGCAACACATTTAACTTGAAGCTGTACCAGGTGAAATTCGTAAAATAAAATGTTNACTTAATGGCTGGCGTTGGTGCTGCAACACATTTAACTTGAAGCTGTACCAGGTGAAATTCGTAAAATAAAATGTTATTTAACCTATAATACTTGTATCTGCTTTTGAGGTAATTAAAATTAATTTGTAAAAAAAGCAGTTTACCACTTTAATATTTACTGTCACATATTTCTATCACGTAAATGTCAACAAGCAATTGCGAAAGAAATACAACTGTATATTGATCTATCACTCACAGCTTGACACGGTGCACAATCGAGAAAAAGTGTCAGATAAAGTGCCTCAGTGTATTGACTGGTACANTATCACTCACAGCTTGACACGGTGCACAATCGAGAAAAAGTGTCAGATAAAGTGCCTCAGTGTATTGACTGGTACAAATTGGTGAAATTTTATTTCTAAACGTGAGCATGTATGTCTAATAGTCACATTTTCTTTTCTTTTAAATTATTACAAAAATTGAATTTATTTTGAGTAGTTTCTGATTGACTGGACGCAAGACAAGTAGAAGTCACTGTGAACCTCATATTACACATTTCCTTTGTCAACATGTACATGGTTTAAACAAATGTCGAACACATTCATTTTTCATAGTAAACAAAACATTACCCATGAATTTTGGTCATCAAATCAGCTGAGCACATGTAACACCAAATACATGCTCGCAATGAGGTCACAATGCCATCTTGATCACGTCGGTGCCCTAAAATTCCATAGTTTTCTACTCTGTTTGTAGTGGGCTGGCACTACTGCGGGATGTTCCGAAGTGAAGAGTTTAGATNAAAATTCCATAGTTTTCTACTCTGTTTGTAGTGGGCTGGCACTACTGCGGGATGTTCCGAAGTGAAGAGTTTAGACGGTTTGTAAACAAATTTTATTATGTTTCTAGTTAGCTCAATGATCCGATTTCTGAATACGCAATTAAAAATTGCGTTTCTTTTCTTTAACTTACCGTGGTTACTGGAATAAGAGAGATTGTTTTATTTATAAGAAGAAATAAATCTCTTCGGCATAAAATTACATTCGCATCATTCTTTTTTACATGGTCATTTATCATGATGGTTAGGACTAAAAATGTTTTTAACAAATAAATTTGAAATATTTCCGTAAAAATACTCGGTAAACATTTTGTGTCTATTTTAAAAAACTGTTTAAGTGCAAACATATTAATAAACACACTATAACTGCATCTCGTTTTTGCTGGATAAAAAAAAAACCATCTGTACATCTAGCGCTAACAGTGGATGCGTGAACTTGGGTTGGACCTGATGGCCAAGTATGAAAAAAATGAGCCTCGGCGTGTCCACTGTATTTTAATTTTGGAATTCCCTGACTTTTCCCTGTTTTCCAGGCAGAATCCTACCATTTTCCCTGACCTATTTTTACGGCAGAAACATTCCAATACCATATTTTTCCACCACTGACAGGAAAAATATGCTACTAGTGAAGTTGAATTAAATTTCACTGCAACGGGCCAAGCAAGCAAGGCCAATGTTCTATTCAGCCCGTCAATATTTCTTGTGATACGCACTATTTATTTCACACAACTGCCTTATGGCCAGTTCACCAACTCAAAAATTGAAATTTTCGAATGTGTATGTTTATAATGACATTATTCTGTATTCACTCAACTAACAACTTTTGACTAGTAGCGAGTATTTACATTTCCCTGTGGGTGGACATCCTGAGCCTGCAAGTCTGCATACTTAGTTGTAGAATAATTATTAATCTGTCGTGAAAGGAAACCGCAAAGGTGAAGGTCGGGAGTATTTTAATGTTAAAAAAGATGCTCCCCCCAAAGCCAAGCACATATTTCCCGGGGTGATAAAAGTTTTTGACACTCTCAGACACCATATAAAAAAATGACAAATGAAATGATTTGAATCGGTACTATCTGTGGGATCGGCCACACAGTATAGGCATTGGTAATATCTGCAAAATGGGGTTTGGACCCATCTCTAAAAAATACTTCTGCACCAAACAACAAGAATGCGATAGAATAACAGATATATCTAATGGTACACCTTCCATCAATTGTTGATGAAAACTATTTAATTTCTAATATTACATTTTTACCACCTCTCCATTTGTGCAAGTCAAAAACAGCATGTCACCACTTTTTTTTTTAGAATAGTTGTATCAATTAGTGCATGTACTTAAAAATTATTGAAACTATGATGTGGACCATTTTTACAAATACGAGGAGAGGTTATGGGGATGCAAGTCGTTCAGGGGAAATTAAGGTCTCTCGTAACTTTGAGTGCGCTTGCAAGTGTAGCCAACATGCCAACAAGGTGCCAACAGTTTGAGAATCTTGTTTCCTGCCAAAACAAGATGTGCACCAAATGTGGCTGCATCTCCATCACAAAAGTGACTATGAATACCAGTCTAAATCGGAGCAAGGTAATTATTAGATGTTGTCAGCCCTACAGGTACCAATAAAGTGTTAACAGGGATAAAGTGAGGTGAAGATGAAGCAGTGACAAAATGCAATGGTAGGGGATACTGGAGCACCAGGGAAATGCCTACAGGCTAAAGGCAATGTTCATCATGTTTCTAAAATGCAGAAATTGGGAGTTGGTCCTGCAAGGAAAAGAAACAATTCAAGAGTATACAAGATAGTCATGTGGGTGTAGGATGGAACTAATGAAAACAAATGAGAGCAGTGCACAGAGGGAAATGTGAAAACAGCAAAGAGAGAAACTTTCAGGAGCAAATGATGCACCACAGTAGCAATAAAGGTGATCCTCAATAATAATAATAATGATAATAATAAGGCACACACCTGGCATCTGTTCAGATACTGTTTCCACATCAATGCAGTCTTCATTCTCTTCTGTCTTCACTTGAACTGGATTAGGAAGCACCTCAGGTTTTTTATTTTGCTCTTCTGGTTCTTTATTTTGCTTTTCTGATATTTTATTTTGCTCTTCTGGTTCTTTATTTTGCTCGTCTGGTTCTTTAATTTGCTTTTCTGGTGCTTTAATTTGCTTTTCTGGTTCTTTATTTCGCTCTTCTGGTTGTATAATTTGTTCTTCTGGTTCTTTATTTTGCTCTACTGGTTCTTCATTAAGCTCTTCTTCTGGTTCAGGTAATATATACTGCTCCTCTGGTTCTTTATTCTCAACCTCAGAGTTGTTCACAATACTGTCATTTGATTCCTCAAGTAATAGTTCATCCTCAAATTCTAATATATCTAATTCATCCTTAATGATTACACCATTAATTTCATTATTCATTTCTGCTATATTCATCTCACTTCCCTTAATCACGCTACAGTCAGGAAATAATTGTTTTGGGACAATGTTAAGTAAGGAAACTTCTTTAGCTGAATGCATTATGGGCAATTCTATATTACCAAATATTCCATCACTTTCTTCTTGGAATTCAAGGCATGAATTTCCATGGCCACGGGTATCTTGAATAATATCCTCTTCAACAACTTTCAGACCAATATTGTCTTCTTCGTCATCTTCACAATCTTCATCACAATCCAAAAAATTCTCCAAATCAAAATTGTACTCTTCTTTGACAATTGCAGTTAGAAATGTTTGTCCGACACTATTATGGGATTCAACTGAAGACTGCCAAGTCTTCACCTGGGATTCCAAAGAAGTCTCCTCGAAGATGTTTTCTGGAAGTTGCTCCGAGAAGTTTCGTGGCATTGCAATGTCCAGCCCCACAATATCCTTGACATCCATATCTTCAGTGTCAGAAGTCTGCAAACAAAACAGCATTGTATACAAAAACAGTTTCACAAGTGTGTTAATTTTTAACAAGTAATTTGAGCTCTGACCACAAGCCACCCACCTAGACCCTATTTGAGAAAATTTGATTCAAGCACAACAAACTGTTTCGCAACAAAATCACATCATCTGACTTCAATATCATAAAGATTCTTTTATGACTGCGGAAAATCAAATCTCAAAAAGAAAATTTCCAACATAACTGAACACGTGTGAATGTCGCATGGAATCTCAAAACAAATCAATTCCATATCTTCACTGCACCTTGGTAGACGCAGTAGCCATCACTTTAATCTACTAACTCTGATAAACGTTAAGGTGGATGGGCCTTATCCATCTCTGATTTACTTAAATCTCTCTGTAAACAAACTTCATGGCTCGAAATTAAAAACCAAAACTCGTGGCATACAAGATGACTTTACAGAATTACTGAAGTCTGAACAGTTTCATTTATGTCTGTTATTTCTCACATGAGAGAAAAAATTATTAAACCATACACGTAAACTTAAATCATCATCGCAGATATAACAAAATTAACTGGAGTAAAAGGCAGATTTCAAAATAACTGTTAGGATGTTCCCTAAGCCATAAGATTGTTAGCCACATTGACTTTAACATAGGGAAAATACTGATCCCTGGTAATCTTATTAAATTTTTTGAGACAACTTGAATCCAACGACTTTTGCAAGATTTTCACACATAAATTATGGCTAAGAATTCAATTTTTTAAACATAGCACATTAATTTTACCTTTTTACATTTTCAGTAATCCCAGAAAAATCAGGCTATTAATTTTATGGAACAATTTTTTTAACAGCGAAATACTACTAAAACTAAAGATTAAAAAAGTCTGCAAGATCACAGGTTTAGTTGTAACAGGTAGCTCAAAAAACATAATATTGTAAAATCTGAAAGTCACCGCAGTTGGCTAGATGCCACGCACTTGGCGTGCACCCACAATGCCAGAGAACTATACAGTGTTTCCAGTTGTATTTCCCAAGCAAGTCAATGTCAGGTGCTAACGATATCCCGATACTTGCCCTGCACAGCGAGTGGTGATGAGTAGCAAGGTATATCAATAACCCCTTGGGCCTAAGTTTTGAAACTATCTGAATAAATTTGCTGGCAGAACGATCCAATACTTCCATTCCGGCCGCAAGTGTTGAAGTGCCAAAATGTGTATTTTTTGAGACGACGCAAGTGACTGCTGGAATGAAATGTATCAGATTTTTGAAGAATTGATAATACAACTTGGCGACATAGATAATCCACAGAGACTGGTATTGATCGTTCAGTTATATTGCCTTAAAATAATTAGTACTTGATGTAATTATGTCAATTATGACTAAAGAAAATAACTATAAATGCAAGAAACAACATGTAACGAATTAACACATATTGTCGGTAGATAGGGTTAACTATAATTAAGAATATATTCAAAAGGTTTCTACATTTTAATTGATACTGTGTGCTCAAGAAAGAACTGTCATACGTGTGATCTTACTGCAGTAAATAATAAAATTCAGATTAAATAACATTATATGATTTATATTTTGCTGGTATTTATATACCACTACAAAACCATTTGCTAACATTCCAGCTATGCCTGTAAACTGTAAAAATGTTTCACAAAAAAATATTTGCATGGCCAAAAAAATGTATTACATTCTGATTTGCATCATTACGTAGACAGCTAACTAGCTTATGTTACAATTTTAGTGCCAACTACTTTTTACAGCTGTAACTTTTCTTGCAAAATTAGTTTTGTCATAAATTTTATTTTATACTTGTTTTGTGTTAAAATTTACGTTTGTGACAATTCTATAAGTATTAATTTACCAACTTGACGCGTGACATCGGTTGGTTGACGGTGACGTCACAATCGGGCAAGTTATGATGTGTCTGTCTGAGACACGGGTTTATATCACTGGCTGACTATACTACTGGCTGACCAGGCCCCGGCCATAATACAGTACAGGGCGCGTGGCCTGGCGACTCAGCAAAGAGTCAAATGCGGGCGTAGTGGTCCGGCGAACTGGGTGGCACAC
>NQII01015406.1:4350-15536 GCA_002778355.1 Clitarchus hookeri
CCCTTTTTTTCACCCCTGCCCTAATCATCGCACGATATATTACAAACGGGTGAAGAGTAGCAGCCAGCTCTCCACCCTCTTTTTCCCGGGATCCGGGGCAATGTGTTCAATTCCGGAACAGTTCATTCGAAGACCAGACGTGTGTGGACACCCCTTGCTAGAATCTTGCTGGCCTAAGCAGTTTACCACTGTCCTTCTCTCAGAATGGTGCAGTGAGTTACGATCCCCCTGCATCGCAGGATCAGAATATTAAACTGATTCCTAGAACAGGGTGGAATGCTAGGTAGGGGCAGGATCAATTCTACTCAGGTTAGGAACAAAATGACTTTTATTGTGTGAGAGTTTGGCATAGGGAAAATTTCCGCCACTAGGTAAGCGCTAGTGTTCCCAAAAAGGTCACTTTTATTTAAAAAGAAAAAATCCGGCACACAATGCGACACTAGCGCTTACCTAGTGGTGAAAAATTTTTGTAGCCAAACTAAAGGCATTGAGCTTCCCAACCTGAGTAGAATAAGCTTTAGTAGGGGCTTGCCCCACCTCTGCCGTGGGTTGGTCTGGTATTTCAGTACCACCGAAATCTGCCCATCTCATTGCAGCTCATTTGATGTAATTTTCTTTTAATCAGCATCCAGGTTCTCCACACACACTACTCACCTGGTACAAGCAATAGGTACTATCTACCTAGCTCTACTATACCTAGCTGGTACAAGCCCTAGGTACTGACCTCAGTTATACCATTCTTACTTTTTATGTCAACTTAAGCATTCGCTAGAAACATGAAAACGGTAGATGCGACCACATTCCAAAAACTGTTGTCAAGATCTCCCTTTTGGTACACATGCCCCAACGAAACGCTGCCACGGGTGTTTGATATGGTTTTCATTTATAAAACTGTTTGTCTTAGAGCCTTAGCTTTTGTAAAAAATTTTGTAATTGGTTGTGTTTCGATAATTTTGCCGCCCATGCCCCAATCTCATTTTTCTAATTTAATGTAGCTAATTTGGAACACTTAAAGTAATAATGGATTTCCATGGAACTCGGAGTAGATAACTTAACACCGTGTGTCAATTTATTGGTATTTTTACATGCCGTTAAAAAATATACGCGGACTCGAAGTTTCCCGCGTTCTAAACTTTCCGCTGGTGTCATCGCATTCCAGATAAATTATTCACAAAAATATAGTTTTTTTTATATCCGTGTTTTATGGGACATCTCTTAAAACTTGTCATAGTTTTTTTTATATCCGTGTTTTATGGGACATCTCTTAAAACTTGTCATAGTTTTTTCTTGCCGTTTACACAACTGAAATAAAACTCCGGTAGAGGGAAAAATATATTTGTCGTAAAAAAAAGTTTGTATAAGGGTCAAAGTCGGGGTATTTAACTTCGTCGCCTTCCGCGCGTAGCTGCTGTCACAGCTCAACATCCAAACTTCCGTGAAAACGCGTGTAAAAAAAAAGGTGGAGAAAATTATTAGGTTGGATCAAAGGTTCATAACATCGTACATATCCTCACGTCTTTACTGACACGCTCCTCTTGTGAGGAGCCCTTGTTGAAGCAATATTTACCTCTATGAGCAATAACTGCATAGCAAACGCTTATATGCTGGTTTCAAATAATATTATATGGTAAAATAAATAATTTTCAATAATTATCTAAGTACTACGTAGGTGCGGCTAGTCTGTTATTTAAATTCTATCGCATAACGAACAGCATTCGAGTCCATGCTGAAAAAGCGCGTTTGGACGTATATAGTACATATGGATACTGTGCACTATTAAGTTACTGTGGTGTTATTTAAAGACTATAATTGAAATGCCATAATATTAGTAAATATTTATACTAATACCCGTGACTCAAACGCCGTTGCACTTAAAATTTGAGGATCCAGTCGCAAACTGATATTAATCAAAGTCCGCTATGGTCGGCCGTTACGCTTTTAGGCCCTATGTAATCAAGACACTCACAACTTGGTGCAGAGAAGTATTGCGTATTTATATTTTAAAGCTCGCTCAGTACGGAGTCATTCTTAAGGCGTGGTAAACCGTTTGCACACGTTGCGGGTAAAAATTTGTGTACCAAGAACAAACCGTGGGAATTAAACAATGGTTGAGTTTGTTACAACGTCTCGTCGGGCAGTTGGTTCATTGGAGACGGAATAGGTGGCTCAGACAACGAGGACCTGAGGAAGGAAGTGGCTATTCTGTGTTAAGGAATCGTATTAGCATTCGCCTTGAGCAATTTCGGGAAATCGTGGAAAGCCTAAACCAGGATGGCAGGACTAGGAATTGAACTCGGGTCTTCCCGAATGCGTGTCCCGTGTGTCGACACTGCGTCAGAGGGACATTTAGTACATCATATGGCCGTCTCGCTCATGGCTACATGCATCGATGCGATCTGGCTTTGACTAAGGCGAACGTAATTTGTTATTCTAAGGCACATTTGTCCACAAATGCTTGAGATTATATTCCATATCACGAACAGTTCAATACAAAGGAAGCTGGCTTCCCATCTGCCCTACAAATGTTGACAGACTATGAATCAGATGAACGGTTAGACCACTTAAGTTTAAACATGGTATAAACACGCCTGGTAAACCATATCCCAAACGACAGGCGAATAAGGTTTATTTATATAAATAATTTTATGCATTATTTTTCTCTCCGATTATAAATGCTAAGCCAATATCCAAAATTTTTTAGAAATAATTTATTTGTAAAGAGTTTAAAAGTAAAAGAAGAGATGTTGCTATTTTTATTTACCTAAGAGCAAATTTCGGGATTCCGATAATTTCACATATACGAAATCTATTATCAATTTCTGACCTCAAGGGGCCTGAAAAAATACTTTGTTGCTGCTACAAAATATTGTGTAGGTATACACACAGCAAAATTATTTTGTGGTGTACACAACATTTTTTAGTTGTCACCATTAAGCATGTGGCCTCTAGAAATTGATTTTGTGGTGGCTACAAAATATTTCTACTCGCCACAAAATTATTCGGCTGTGTGTACGTATACCAACAAAACACTTTATATCAGCCGCAAAGTATTTTTTTAAGTGCTTGAATAAGTACTGATCATCAAGCTAAAAGATAGAAAAATGAAAATAAAATGAGCTGTGAGAGGCCTTAGTGCCTAAAACTCGAATAATAATAATACGAGACATGCGATGATTATTTTCAAGTTTTTTTTCCCTCCTTATACGAAAATTGTTTTACGACATTGAGATAATGGTTTTCATTCCTATTACAAAATCATTTTCAAACGGAAACTGATGAACTCAGAGGCGTCACTTGAAGGCTCGGGCGAAACCGCCAAGAAATATGCATATTCAGTTTCTCGGTCAGTGCAACTGCCAATACGTCCAATAGTAAAACAGTGTTTATGATAGTAGTACTTGGTTTCACATTTACTGGCGAAAAAAATTAAGACATTCGAAAGAAGTTTTGCACTTTTTTTTTTTTTTTTTTTTTTTTGCTCATAATAAAGTATAAACTTACCTTAACACTTATTTATGTAAATGTATTTGTTCGCCCTTGCCATTTTTTTTTCCTTTAGCGTTTTTTTGGTTAGCAGCGCTCGCAACTTCTGGATCCGACATCTCTGAACCGACGACTTAAGAAGGGTGGATCACGTCGAGTCTAGCATTCGAAATGAGTATTCGCGGAGCTAAAACATTCGCACGCGTAATACATAACTCTCCCCTCGAACATTCCTTTACAGTGTTCTGTCAGAGGGCTGTTCCTTCTGGCTTTAGTGAGTACAAATATGGAGGAGTCTACGGAATTGAATAGCTATTTTCGGGCCCAACCCTCGGAATCTCGACTCAGTTTCTAGAACGGAACCTAACACTTCGCTAAATTTAAATTTCCACCGCTATCCATTACTAAACAAGCCGGAAACTCGCATAAAGTACACNACGCGTCCATGCAATTACAAATGAATCGGTTTTGAGAAAGAGGCCCGTAAAAAACATCAAGGTATACCATCACTAACAAGAGTTAACCGTTTGAGCCAGACTAGATTATAAATTATTAGAAGGCCATAATACAAAAATTAACGCATATATTCGGTGACGGGATAGTGCAGTCCAAAAATGTCATGTTACCACAAGTGATTTTTCCAAAATAGCGGGTAATTTACTTCATGTTGCTTTTTNACGCGTCCATGCAATTACAAATGAATCGGTTTTGAGAAAGAGGCCCGTAAAAAACATCAAGGTATACCATCACTAGCAAGAGGTAACCGTTTGAGCCAGACTAGATTATAAATTATTAGAAGGCCATAATACAAAAATTAACGCATATATTCGGTGACGGGATAGTGCAGTCCAAAAATGTCATGTTACCACAAGTGATTTTTCCAAAATAGCGGGTAATTTACTTCATGTTGCTTTTTACTGTCTGACTGACATGGAGAGAGCTTACCTTAACTAATTAAAAATAAATGGTTTCTACGAATTGCAGTGTGTGTAATATAAATGCAATAAAAAAACATGTAACCGGGACTATAGTAATACGATGAATTTAAATATTGCAAGTGGGGGGATCACTTTGTTAGAAGTTGGGGTGACTTTGTGACACAAAAAATAATATTCACATGTCCCTCTATTTCAATGGGATGTTTCAGATATTCAGTGGTGCCAATTTAACCACTGAACATTTGGAAAAACTACTAGGAAATTTTAATAATAGTGAAAAGGTGTCACAAAGACACCAACTCTATCACAAAGTGACTCCAACTTACGGTAGTGCGTTATGTCATATGAGAACTCAACCGTCTATATTGTCTAACAGAATATATTCACTAAAAGTAGCCTCGCCAATGAGTGCTAGTCGTATTCGTGGAAATGTGGGTAACGATAAAAGAAATTTTTCGTTCCTAAAGAACAATGTGACAGCGTAATTTTGTAGGCTGTATGTNATATTCACTAAAAGTAGCCTCGCCAATGAGTGCTAGTCGTATACGTGGAAATGTGGGTAACGATAAAAGAAATTTTTCGTTCCTAAAGAACAATGTGACAGCGTAATATTGTAGGCTGTATATAACATAACTTAAAAGCACGCACGAACTCTTTCTATAATTCGTATTTTATAGCTTTCATTAATTTTAAAACAATATTTAGTTTCCTGTTACGCTTAACTGCAAGCACATAAAAGGCGCGAAGTCTGTTACTTGTGTACGTTTTTTCACTGGAGCCTCATGACTTTACCACTGGCATGAATATTCGTTGTTTGCACAGCAAGCTCCTCTGCCACTTAGAAGGTATCAGGAGGATGCTGGGGAGTTCACAATGGTCCCTGTTTTATTCAGTAGTGGGAGCTCAGATAAAGTGCTACAATATATTATATGCCGTATTCAGCGCAGCCAAATTCCTCCTTATTATACACGCCACTTCTACTGCTGTGGAAAGAAAATCCCATTACTTGCGACTTAAGGTACAACATCCAATTAGAGCGCATTCTGTGAGCATTGGAGTCGTCGCATGTTTTATGTTTAATTAGACGGTGGTAGGGTGTAGCAAATTCTTGAATGCAGAAAATCATGGTTTTCCTTTTATTAATAAGTTGTAAGCTCAATCCCACCTCCAGATAGCACACGTTTATTATAATGTGAATTAATTGTGAATTCGTGATAACTAAATTTCTTTAGATATTGACTCCAGATTTAGCAGTTTTTGTGTGATTTTCGAAATAATAATTATATTGTAGCGGCTCGATAAGGTCACAGATTTTGCAGCCTTAATTCGAATGTACGCAATATTTGCTGTTACGAATTGCAGTCACACAGTTTAATTGCATAGAAATGTTTCTGTGAAATGTAATTTAAGAGCCAAAATAACTTATTATTTTATTTTTGTGTAATTCGTACAACAGTTTTATTTAATCTATTAAATGTAAGAGACCCTCTAACTCATCCGTTACGAGTTCATTGTCATCATTTATTTCATATTTGTTAGGCATATCACGACGTTTAAGAGATGATTATATAATGAAAATTAGGTACAACGTATTTGTACGACTTTTGAGATAAAACTATTACTGAGAGAGTTATGCAAATCGAAAATAGGAAAATAAACGTAATTTGATTTTAAATATTGGAAATTACTAGAGATGAAAGAAAATAAACGAATGTGGCCATTGTATAATAAAAATGTAACTGACGTCTAAAAATGTAATTCTGTACATCGTGCCCTGTCATTAACGAAATCGGAATTGCCATGCTCTTAAAGCATTAGACATCGAACTCAGAGTATTCACCGAATTTTCCATAAAGATTAACGATCCCCACGTATAGGCTAAATGTAGAAAAAATCGTCTTGTTCTAACAACCTGCTCCGTTTGCAAAAATAAACAGTCCCTACATTATGGTAGCTGCCCAATACAGCGGCAATTACAATGCTCTACTAAAAATCAATCGCTAGCTTAAGGAATCACGCCTGTTCGGTGCGGTAGCCGGACTGTGAATAAATGATTCGTGTACAATCCTTTGAATGATTCGTACCCAGTCCTCGAAGTGATTCAATTTGTGAAAACGGAATCGGTTTCCAAGTTGTTCAAAGCTCTCTGTAATCGAGTGTTCTCTCGTTTTATTGTTTTATCTGTACATAGTTGTGCAACGTAAAACAAAACTTAGCTTACCGAATTTGGTTTTCTTAGATATCTGGCAGCTCATAATGTTAACGTCACATCATTTAGATTATAACCAATTTCGCCACTGACATAAGACACGAGGCCAGCTTTCTTCCCACTTTCTCATGAATCAAATGGCTTTTGAACAACTTTCCTACCAACTTTTTTTTTTCTTTATAGCACTGGATATTTGTTCTCTTTAACAAAACCAGTTCTCTTTTCCTTATTAATTTTTGCCATTTGAAATTTATCCCACGCATTATGCAGCTATTTTGATATCTGTCCTAATGTCACGCTACTGCATGATCAAATGTCAATAACACTCACTGTGTACATAAACATATTATATATATATGTGTATACACATCAGAAGAGGGATTATGGGGACTTTGGCACATCGGGACCTGGGACTGGAGCGTCGGAGTTGTTCGTGCTCTACCATTCCGGTCGACCGGCGGCCATCTTGTATCCATGTGACCTTGACATTGACATTTGACATTTCACCTATAACACCAAATACTAAAAACAATTAATAAAAATCCAAAAAAATTATAAAAAATATTTGAAAAATAGATTAAAATAATTTTAAAATTATTAAAAATCTATTTTAAAAAACTATTTTCTAAAAACTTAAATTTACGGAGGTCCTCCTCACCCACCATTTCCAACACTCATTCCATCATATCGGTAGGTGCACTCCACCATCTCGGTAGGCGTCACAGTCACCATCCGCCATTATGGTCGGTGCAGTCCGCCATATTAGTAGGTGCAGTACGCCATCTTGGTAGGCGTTACAGCCACCGTCCACCATTTTTTTTCGTTTGTCATTTGTTTATACATTACTGGAGATTGTCTCTAACATTCGTTCGAACACCATCTTTGTTTTTTGTATTGTCATTTGTTTAACATTTCTGGTACTGTCCCCAGCACCACACCCAACACACGACTGAACCCCTCCACACGCCCTTCCATATATTTAATTAACCAATTGTCCTACCGCTGATTCTCATTGGCTAATTCCCCACACCCTTCCAATATATTTTAATGAACTGTCAATGATTCTCGTTGGCTAATTACTCGGGTGATATCGGAAACCTTCGTTTCACCAAATAGTCGGTTCCTCTCCACTTCTGTTTCTCATTGGCTAATTGCCACAGCCCCATTACCCATTCCACCAATTATTCACCTTCGTTCGACCAAATAGTGACAGGTCTCCACCCCCACCCCTTAATCTCATTGGCTAACCACGTTACGTGAAAATATCTCGGATTAGCTCATTACTCGTGCGTTTTCGGAAACCTTCGTTACGACCAACCAGCGGCCTACTTTAATCTCGAGCGCGGAGTATTTTTCCCCCTTAAAAACTATTTATAAGACGCACCCTGAGCCCCCTCAGGAAATCAGTAATTTTTCTCGCTCTTAGAAAAGTACGCGTGTTGTCCTAGCGGCCATAAATTCCTTTCAGCCATTTTGGCATTTGGAATGGTGCGCTCGCTTAGTGCCTTCGACAAACGGGTCGAGTTACCGTACCTGACAAAAGAATTTCTTCTGGTCTACGCACCTTACGAACTTTCGGCCGTATTCAAGCATTTGTCGGGGTGCCTGCAGCAGGACGAAGATATACGGGACTACCTCCATTGCAAGGAGTGTTTCGAGGGCTGCGTCACTTCGGTTCCCGACACGCCGCATCGCAGGGGTTGGTGCAAGGCCCACCGAGCAGCCCTCGCGAAGTCATGAGCCCGTGGAAGATGACTTCACCGTTGAAGAAGACTTCCCCGTAGAAAGACGCACTCCCCATAGAATACGACGTCCTTATCTACTCGCAAGGGGTACCCGTGGAAGATGCTCCCCTTCAAGAAATGTACTGGCAAACAATGCCCGCCGAGGAAACCAGCCCATAACACAGGTGCCCGATATGTATGGAATTCAATAAAGTTTTAAATAACTTCGTAAAAAAATTTTGAAACTCAGGGTGTGCATGAGAACCTAAATCTTTTTATACAACAAAGAAACATCTAGTGGAAAAAGAAATGTTTTGCAACATACAAGGTTTTCGCTCGTTGGACTCGTACACCATCAAGCTGATTGCCATCTCGCACAGTGACGAAGACGAGAAAACCAAAGTTTTCACTTTTTTACAGCCATGTCCATGGCAGAACCTCGACCGCACCATGCAACAGACGTACCGCCAACAGACGTACGAAACGCGCGGACTAAGGTGGAACGAGGGGAATATTCCGTATGATACTTATACAGTAAGTTCTTGAACAATATCGACAAACTCCGGCAGGTTATTTCTTACCACTTTTCGCTGACGTGATTATGAAGGGATGCATCATAAAAAGTCGAATTTTGAAATGCCTTTAGTTGAAAATATCAGAAAATACTTGCGAACAAGTAACAAATCAGTGAATATTAACTTTTATAAAGGAGATCCTACACCTATGAAAAAGCTGTTGGTAATATCATCCCCCAGCATTTAGCAAATGGGGGTTGCCACCCTAGTCTGCATGAAACTGTGTAACACTAAATAGTAAACCATTTTTAAAGACAAATAATTATGAATAAGTACGTCTAAACTAACATATAACGCCGTCTTGTTGGAACACTCAGGTGGGCCGTTTTCAACACAATCATGTTGACATTTCAAAACAGACGGTGATTGGCCAAACAGGTAGGTAACGCACAATGCCTATCTTGAAACCCTTGGCAGGACCTTGGAACAGTTCCTGTACACTTACTTATGCAATTGTATATGTTTCAATACATTCGTCTTCTACGGTATTATTTGCCACGTCTTCATTTTGCAGTCACAGTAAATTACCACTTAATTACTAATGCGCCCCATTGGTGCTGAGCAGTACATTAACGTGCCACCATCATTCGTTATTGAAACTCACCCTGCCTCATGCCTTGCACACGACTCTTTGCACGTTTAAAATACAGCGAGAGCTATTCGTTTGTCAGTCGCGTATCCTTCATTTATATGTCCTGGTTAAGTGTGTTGCCTACCTGCCAGGCCACTCACGTTCTATTTTGATATTTCCGCTTGCATTTCTCGAAAACGGTTCACATGAGAGTGTCCCGACAAGACGACTTTTTCTGTTAATTGATACAGGCTTATTTATAATGTATTTCAACAAACCCTTTGCATCTCATTGTCAACAAAGTCTCCAGCAAATAGAGGTGTAGGATCGCCGTTATGCAAATAACTACCCGCCGATTTATTACAAGAACAGTGTTATGTTTTTAACTATAAGCATTTGAAAACGCTATATTTGAGAGGAGGCACTGTGGTGTAGTGGTTAGATTACTAGCCTTTCACATAGGTGAACCGGGTTCGATTCCCGGCGGGGCCTCTCCCGGATTTTCGCATGTGGGAATCGTCGGCGGGCCTTCTAGAGGATCTCCCATTTACCCCGCTCTTGCATTCAGGCCCAGCTCCATACTCACCTCATTTCACCCTAATCGGCTCTCAATATCTCGATGTTAAGAGCCCCCAAATATCTTCACTCGCTCTATTTTCGAGGACGTGTTACTTCTTCCTTAGTAATAACTTTCGGAAAAGGGGTTGATACGTTTTCGTTTTGTATTTTCGTAAGGGACACCCTTGCCGGAGTTTGTCGTCGTGGTTCATAAACATTTTGTATATGGAATGAAACCTCTGTCTCGAAAGCCACAGAAGGCAGGTAGCCAGTATCTGCGCACCCACGATTGAACTAACANCAGTAAGTTCTTGAACAATATCGACAAACTCCGGCAGGTTATTTCTTACCACTTTTCGCTGACGTGATTATGAAGGGATGCATCATAAAAAGTCGAATTTTGAAATGCCTTTAGTTGAAAATATCAGAAAATACTTGCGAACAAGTAACAAATCAGTGAATATTAACTTTTATAAAGGAGATCCTACACCTATGAAAAAGCAGTTGGTAATATCATCCCCCAGCATTTAGCAAATGGGGGTTGCCACCATAGTCTGCATGAAACTGTGTAACACTAAATAGTAAACCATTTTTAAAGACAAATAATTATGAATAAGTACGTCTAAACTAACATATAACGCCGTCTTGTTGGAACACTCAGGTGGGCCGTTTTCAACACAATCATGTTGACATTTCAAAACAGACGGTGATTGGCCAAACAGGTAGGTAACGCACAATGCCTATCTTGAAACCCTTGGCAGGACCTTGGAACAGTTCCTGTACACTTACTTATGCAATTGTATATGTTTGTAATGTTTCAATACATTCGTCTTCTACGGTATTATTTGCCACGTCTTCATTTTGCAGTCACAGTAAATTACCACTTAATTACTAATGCGCCCCATTGGTGCTGAGCAGTACATTAACGTGCCACCATCATTCGTTATTGAAACTCACCCTGCCTCATGCCTTGCACACGACTCTTTGCACGTTTAAAATACAGCGAGAGCTATTCGTTTGTCAGTCGCGTATCCTTCATTTATATGTCCTGGGTAAGTGTGTTGCCTACCTGCCAGGCCACTCACGTTCTATTTTGATATTTCCGCTTGCATTTCTCGAAAACGGTTC
>NQII01015407.1:0-15600 GCA_002778355.1 Clitarchus hookeri
CTGTTCATTGCAGTGTCGTCAGTGCTTGTTCTGCACGGAAGACCCCGGCAACTGATGTACCTGAGCTGACGTCCACGATTGCAAATCTTGACACACGGCATGCGAGGACATTACGTGGACTGAACGTAGCCACTTGGCGCGGGCTTTAGCTGGCGTCGTTTTTATCACCTGGCGCAATATCGCGCGCCCGCACTGTTGGCACCGATGATAAAAAGGCACAAAGTTTTACCTCGCCGCGGCCATTTGCGGTCGAATAGCTGCGGTGGATATGCGTACATGTACGTACGCGTCCAAACATTTATTGGTCGTTCGGAAGTTAATTACGGCCATTTGTTGCGTATCACGTTTTGGAAAAGGGGGGGGGGGAATTCGACGACTGTTGATACATAGAGCTATTTTACAATTACTCGTGCCGGGACTTTCTGGTATCGCAGCAGCACGTCCTTAGGTCAGCAAACGGCACGATTAAATGCGCAATCACAGTTTCATACAGCACCGGTATTTAATCATTCCGCAGGGATTCACAAAATAAATTGGCGGAGGTAAGAGATAAATATGATTATTAATTTACTCCGGTAAGTTTATTTACCGTTAATTATGAGGGGGAAATGTGGTTGGTTTGTTTCTGAAAGGCAAATCGGCAGCCAGCGGTATGCAGAGGTCTGAATACCTGACAGCAGCCGCTTATACCGCGAACACAAAGTCGCACACGGGGACGGCGGTGTTGTAGTGGATAGACTAGTGGCCTACCATCAAGGCTAACCGGGTTCGAATCCCAGTGGGGTCACTCCCAAATTTTTATGTGTGAGAATCGTGCCGGACGGTGCTGCTAGTCAGTGGGTTTCCTCAATAATCTCCAGTTTTCCCCACCCTTGCATTCCGGCGTTGCTTCATACTCACCTCACTGCACCGTTGTCGGCTCTCGAGACTTCGATGTTAAGAGCCGACGAAAATTTTTCGCTCTTCACTCACTAGCCGCAAACGCCAACAAAGTGGGGTCACTGGCCAGCAAAATGTCGGAACGTCGGACCCCAACCAGTGCCTGGTAACATACTTGCCAGCCAGGAGCCCGGCAAACAGCCCAGCGAACAAGACACAAGGCCCATTCCCAGAGCCTTGCGCAGTCAATCAGAGAATGGGTATGCCCACACATAAGGAACGGAGACTGCATTTCGTCTCTGGTAGTTCTCTTCTCTATGTCCTTCCGTTACGGCTATAGAGCACTTATATACCTAATGGTTTATCAGTATTAGCAGTAAGTGAGCCGTTACCTGCAATTTACATATACATTTCACACAGTTTTAGAAAACAAATTAGTGATATTAATTAACTTATTTTAATGAAAATATTATTATATATAAGCTTTTAATATTAAATTTGGTTTCTTTGCTTTTTGTATAACGACTTTCTTTTAACACTTGAATGCTACCGACGTAACATTACGTCACTTGAATTTAACTGAGCTGTAAGGAGTTTCCTGTAACATTACGATATCCACATTCTTTGAAAATACGGATGAAGAAGTATCATTTCACCAGCAGTTTTCATAAGATTCTCTGCACCGTAATATTCCGTTAGCAAATCTCACATTGTAAATAACTGAAATGAACAGGGTGGGTTGCATATTATTGTACGCAGGAAATAAAATTCGTTTGGGACACTTCCAACTCGGCATTATATTGGAATGAAAACTGCAAATAATGAACGTTTGAGAGTATAGCGGGCGTGTCCGGTGTTGTGTGAACCAATAGAGTGATCGTGAATTGTGATACAGAAAACCAACGGAACCAATAGTCATACAGTCGTGGACAAAGATGACTCATTTCTAGTTTGTCCTAATTTCCAGTAAATCGGTACCACACTCAAAGTGTTAAAAACATTGGGCATGTCTGAACTGCAAGACATTTCAACACAGCAACAAATTAATATCGACGTAACTTATTCTTTTTTTTTCACATAATTTCATAAAGAATATTTTATATTGAAATCAACTGACATTTGATGTTGTTAATACTGCCACCAGACGCTAGGGGTGCATCCGAGTTCGTAATAGATGGACGTCATAATAAAAATAAAATAACTACATTTGATATTTTAAATTTATTTATACAACATCAAACTACCTATATTCACAATTGCTATTGTTGTAAGCGAGCACAATATTTAATACTGATGGGGAATATTTGCTGTCACTGCAACTTCGCCACGGTGACGCGAATGTCACGTGTCGCAGTAGTGACGGCGACTGGAAGTAACAGGGCCAAAACCCATGACAGGAAGTGACATCGCTGCACTGCACCACTTGCTCAAACAGAGCGCTCCAAGTCGCAGTCTTGTCACCCCTGGACGGATAGTCCGTCGCTGCTCGCCGGGCGGTTCACGGACTTGGGACACTACACAGCGACACGCGACACCAGCAGTGCACTGAAAATAATAAAGTTATGAATTAAGAATGTTCTTAGACTTTCCGAAACCACGAAGCTAAATAAACCACCATTTATTGGTATTATGGGTAATAATATGGCCTTCAGTCCCAGTAGACTTTTTTTCTGTGGCACCCCACACAACACCACCCCTCGTTGGGGCGGTGTGCCGCTCTGCAATGAAGTGTGGATCACGGCGCTGGCCAGGACGCCCCCAGACCCAAACTCGGCGGGAAACACGTGCTCGGCGATGGTAGACGTTGTAAGGGACGCCGCCAGGACGACAGATGCCACGCTGTTAGCCGCCTGGATACGGTACTGGTGGACACAGGTGTATCCTTAGATGCCGTGACATGTCCCTGGATGATGCACATCGACACTCATGGAGTGCTTACATGCTGTCGCACTATGAAATGATACTCCGTGCTGGTGGTACGCCGGGGTCAACCCGAGCCTTTCCGACGGGTGTGTGCACTCTACTGTTCTCACTCCGTTCAACACCGATTCATAGTGCAGGCAGAATGGCTGAAGTGGCGAGCAATGCGTCGAAACCTCCAACCTGCCTCTCTGAGACCGACGTTGCAGCCTCTCTCAAACTCATCCAGCTGGGCAATGGCTTGTCAAATGCGCCGTCGGGATATGCTGCGTGTTCACTGAACTCTGCTCTGTGGCCAACACTGTTGCCAAGCGCTTATTCGTTGTCTTGCAGTTGTTAATGATGGAGGGTCATATATGTCATCAAAAGGCACATCCACGCAAGCAAACCGCATTAAACGCAAATAGGACACAGGTCGGACTGTGATGAAACCATGCGGCGACCTTCGTTGTACTCACGCTATCCGTTAATGGTGATCAATTTTTCTTGTGCAAACGAATGCATACAAATAGATTACATATACTTATTAACTTTACATTTGAACGTATAAATCTAAATTAATATTGTATTCACTACGCTTTATCATTGATTTATTCCGTCTTACAACAAAGTTCCCAAAGGAACCGGCGCTGGCCTCACCAAACCTCCCCTCCAGGTGGCCGATACCTATTAATAAATCATAATTGGAGCACTTCTTTCTACCTTTACTTTATCTCCCGCAAGCTAGATCTAAATCGGCTCTTTTCTTTCGCAGGGCACCACCGGGAACTTTCAATTTTGAAATCTGCCATGCTGGTTGAAATTAATTTAAAACACACAAAAACTACACAATAACACACATTCCTATCGCGCTCGCGCTTGCCCTTCTTTCACGGAAATTAAGCACGACAGCATCCCTTATCACAATCGCGGCCCAGTGCGTCCAGACAGTGTCTGGACTTAGATTTGGAGGTCAACCGGTAACCAGTATTGTTCCCCGCCTCCTCGCCCTCCGGGTGCAAGGGGCATTGTTCGATTCCACACTACAGACTTTCTTACGCACGTCACATACACACACAGTGAACTACCATTCTCAGGCCATATGGTCAGTCCCTTCCTTGAGAAGTGGCGCTCCTTCAATCATCCAAAATCACGTTCCTGGGCCATCGCTGGGGTCGTTATCATCGGGTTTTCCTGGAAAAAGAACACTTCTTATCCAGGAAATGTTGACACATCAGGGTTAGTTACGTCCGGGTTTTTGCAAGGAGCCACCCGTAGTGAAGGAGTAATACCTGACCACAGAATACCCCGTGAAGGGTTTACTGTGATCAAAGGTACGCCTCCCGTATGTGCGGATGGCATCCTTAAAGAATAAGACAGGGTCGAATGTTTCCCCCCTTCTCCAGAAGCACTCATTGAGCAAGCTCAAGAGTGCCTCCTTGTTTGTGGGCAGACCCACCTGGGCGTCGGTGAGCCTGTCCACGCACTCCATGTGGGGGAAAAGGATTTTCTCTCTTCGTCCATTGATCTTACCAGCGGAGCTACTGCTGCCATCAGGATGGTGGGTTCCTCCAGTCTTGAGACCTGGGTACCTCGTATGACCTCATCATATAGTTCCCAGGGCTCTTTTGGGTGGGGTCCTAAGTGTCAGGCCTGCACTCCAGCATCCATTGAGTTCTTATCGGATGGCCATTCAATCGTAACGATTCTATCGGGGAAAGGTACCATTTCGTTTCTCCTTGCCCTTGCCTTAAGTAGAGAGACTTCCCTTTCGCTTCTTACATTCATGTCTTCACTCCTGTCTCTGGCCTCATGCTCCCTTTGCTTTTCTAGAGCGCAGACCGCACTTCTCTTCTAGCCCCTTAGGAGTTTGCTCATATTGTGCGCAAGATAAGCAAAGCCCTCCCTTATGTATAAGACTAGACTCCAGGAGCACGGCCAGCCATTATTTGGCTTCTCTGGATTTTCCTGAGCCGGTTTAGTAGTCACATCTGGTGTAGTTTCCTCTTCTGGCTCTATCAAATACATGACAGGGCCAGTTAACCTGGGTATTTGGGTCTGTTTCGTGATAATTTTTTGTAATACTTGTGGTTCTGGTGTTGGCGGTGAGGGAGGACGATCTTGTTTGTATTCTTCCAGTACCACTGCTGGTAAGGTGTTCAAACATTTTCGTTTTCTAGGTCATCTATTTCCTCCCCAATGCTCTGCCTTAGACTTTGGCTCAGCTCCCACACCTCGAAATTTTCGTTTCTCTTGCCTGCCTTTGTTAGATATTGTAGTACTAAAGGTGACAGGATCTTGTCTCTAGTCATGTCCCGGAGATTTAGCTGTTCATGACTGCGCTCGAAGGAGATCCAAAAATCTTCGATTTTCGAGCAGTCATGCAGGAGGTGAGTAATGTTGTCAAGCATCCCACACNTCCAAAAATCTTCGATTTTCGAGCAGTCATGCAGGAGGTGAGTAATGTTGTCAAGCATCCCACACACCACACAGTCTAGATCATGTACCTGGCTCATTGAGAACAACTTTGCCTTGAAATTCCCGTGCCCGGTCAGGAACTGCGCACTATAGTGACCTATGTTAAGCCACCTCATGCCATGCGCAGCCTCAACCGGACATCAGGAAAGATATCATATGTTTGTCTCCCTTTTTCAGATGCCTCCCACCGGTCTTGCCAGACATCCAGGGTTTTCCCCTGTAGTTCCTTCACATCCTCTGGAGGGATTGGATCCACCCATTCCCCTCTACTTATTAGTCCTCTCTCCTTTACTCAGATATCCAGTGGGAGTTCTCTCCTGCAAGGACTTGCAGGGCATCGTTTGAAGTAGTTCTACAGGCCTTGGTAATACCCAGTAGGGTTGCTCTTTGCACACTGANTGCAGGGCATCGTTTGAAGTAGTTCTACAGGCCTTGGTAATACCCAGTAGGGTTGCTCTTTGCACACTGATCACCTTGCACTTTATGAGGACCTTGCTTACCTCCGGGTACCATACGCCACAGGCGTACATAACCACAGGCAGAAAGACACTCCTGTCCATTAATTTCAGCGTGAGGTAGCAAAGTCCCCAGTTCGCAGGAGCTACAGCCCTGAGCTTGTGGAACACCACAATGGCTTTGTTAACAGCATGGTTGACATGTCCATGAAACGTGAGACGAGTCTGCAGTATCACTCCAAAATACTTCATTCTCCGTACGAGTTTTACAACTCGTCCTTCGAATCTTATCACTGGCTTTCTCTGGAGATTTCCTTTCAGTAATATCCCATTCATCTTTTCTAAGGAGAACTTAAATTTGAAGTTATCTGCCCAGTTTGATATTGTACCCAGGGCACTTTCCATCTTTGCCTCCAATTCTCGCCATGACCTTGCTGGTATTAGTAGCAGACCAACATCAGTGTATCCATAGGTCACGCAACCATCCAGGAGGTTCAGCCGCAGCAAAGATTATATTCCAGAGGATGGCATCAAGTACCTACCCCTGTGGACATCCTTTGTTCAGCACTTTTTCTTCTCTGTTCCCCCTAGGTATATTTCGCATGTTCTTTCTTTCAGGAAATCCTTAATTACATTAAAGATATTCCTTGGACATTTCAGTAATCTTAATTTTCACAGGATCTGGGGCCACCATGCATTGTCAAACGCCCCCGAGATATCCAAGCAGATGCCTAAGACATAATCCTCTTCATACTGTCATAACTGTTTAACCATGTCAATTATTGCTTTCTCGGTGCTCTTTCCCTTTATAAATCCGTACTGCTTGGCATGGATACCTTGGACTCCGTCCAGGTATTCCATAAGCTTCCTGTTCACCAGGCGCTCAAGCCCTTTACCCATTACATATAGAAGTGTAATGGGCCTGTAGGATTTNACGTCTAATTCGGTTAACAAACATTCACATACGTCAAATACGTGGTAAGCCTGGTGTATCAGAATCGCCAAGCTGTAAACATTTTTAAAGAAAAGGTATGGCTCGAAACAACTAATTGCTCAATACACAAAGGAAAACGCAATACAGAAAATACACATACATTATTCTTGTGCTCAAATAGCAGAACATATCAGTTAATCTGTATTCATTTACAAAACAAAATCACTAGCAAATCTAATACGTAATATTTTGGTTAGTTAAAAAATATCTAGTTTTTAAAACCGGATGGAACTAATGAAGGTTGTAAGTCAACACATTTAGATTTCTCTGTAATAACCAGAACTAATTGAAACGATCAATAATCGATTATCTACTCTATAATTTATTATAACACTGAAATTAGATTTTGAGTACAAGGAAATATTTCGATAGTTTTCCGTGACAACTAGCAAGGAAACAGTTTTTATGATGGTTGAAAAAACCCTTTTAAGGCGTTGGATTGGTTCATTACTATATGCAACATAATTATTAAGGCAAGAGACAGAAACTTTTGTGTTTTCATGAATCCATGTTTGCTAGTCGGTTGAAATGGCTTCGGAGTCCATTTTGTAAACGTTGTTTTACCCTGGATATCAGTATAAATGACTGGAAAATTACTTTAATTAGAAGAATATATGCGTGGATAGCTTTTTGTTGTTAACCCAGTTCATGTATTTGGATATAATGTTGCAAAGCTCTGCACACAAAAGACTAAAGGTAACATGACGACCTGGTCATAGCTGGCCCATTATCACTTAGTTAAACAATAGACTAAAGATGAGGCAGAAAACTAATTTTCTTATTCTGCACATATCCACAATATTGACTCACCCATTTCTAATACTAGTCACATGGTCATCAGGGATGAACGTGTTTGTATCCTAATTTTCAAAATACTAAACGTTTTGTATTAAATAAAATACATTTACCCATTTATATTTAATGTAGTTGCATTACAATTGATTACAGGAAGTATACAAACATCTCAAATCGCTTATTTACGTAAACAACGCCCTAACCTCAAATCCTATCCACGTCGTTCATGACGGTCGTATTGAATAAAAGCATTTTAATTTTAGAACATAGAACGGCTACTGCGCACTTAGAGAGAGAGAGAGAGAGAGAGAGAGAGAGAGAGAGAGAGAGAGAGAGAGAGAGAGCACTATGGCCCATTTTCCTTTCTACCTTTTCGAACAGCCAGCAGTTCAGTTCGTACAGCAAACATGTGATAGAGTGCGTATGTACGCTGCGCAGTGATTACTTGAGCAGTGATCTGTTTCCATAGCAACTTATTAGCGTGATGAGTAANCCATTTATATTTAATGTAGTTGCATTACAATTGATTACAGGAAGTATACAAACATCTCAAATCGCTTATTTACGTAAACAACGCCCTAACCTCAAATCCTATCCACGTCGTTCATGACGGTCGTATTGGATAAAAGCATTTTAATTTTAGAACATAGAACGGCTACTGCGCACTTAGAGAGAGAGCACTCTGGCCCATTTTCCTTTCTACCTGTTCGAACAGCCAGCAGTTCAGTTCGTACAGCAAACATGTGATAGAGTGCGTATGTACGCTGCGCAGTGATTACTTGAGCAGTGATCTGTTTCCATAGCAACTTATTAACGTGATGAGTAAATTTTTCCTCTAATACTCTCGTAATAGGTTGATTTTCGAAGACGTCATAAATAAGGTGTTTTTGAAGAGCTTTAGCCATCTTGGTTTCCAATGGCAGGAAGAGTTAACTCACGTGGGTCAGCCTGAACGCTTTTGAATTAGTATTTGGGGTAATCTTCAGAGTCCACGCCTGTGAATAAGCAACCTCGATGCAGACGAAGACGCGTGAGCTAAGCTAGTAAGAAGCAGGCCTGTACGCGTAATTTTTACAGGTAATAGGAAGTCAAACTACCGCGTTGAGTTAAAGTGCTGGAACTGTTTTATAATAAATAAATAAATAATTAAAGTTTGGAATTTGGGAAGGAATATGTATGTAAGTTAGTATGTGTTAATTGTATGGTTTAAAACTGGTTCTGAATATATATGTGTGTGTGTGCGTTTGTGAGTGTGTGTGTGATTGTGTGTTTGTGTGTGTGTGAGAAAGAGTATTTGACAGACGCCGGCGCCTTTCTCATTGCAATCTGAAAACCAGCTCGTGCGTGCGTCACCTTATAGAATACGTACACAAGAAGAAAAAAATTACCAAATTCCAAATTGACTGCTTTTAAACAACAGGAACGTAGAGGAAACATGACACTTAAAAAGCAATAAACCATTGATAAATTAATACAGAAAACACTCAGAAATGGTACAAGACACCAGAGAATTCATATCCTTTGTATGAATTGAAACATTAAAATGTTCTAGCTACAGACAACACTACATTAATGTAACAAATTTAAACTAGCAAAATAATTTTTATTTAATAGAATACTGCCGTATTATAAAAAAAACAAATATTGAAATTATTTGGAAAATTAGAATAAAAATCAATCTGAAGTTAGAGAAAATGGACTGGAACTAAATCGGGCAAATTATTTTGATTTTGAAAAAAATTTCTTTTGTGAGCCATATTAAATTTCAAATTACGTGACAAAATAATATATACTGGAGTTTGAGGCTTGAGTACGGTTTATCATAGTTTCAGATTAATATGGAGGAATTTATTACACCTCGGCTAGCGTGCATGATATAATTAAACGTTCTGAGACCTCTGGAAAGTTCTAAGGTAGGTAAAAACGGTAAAATTTCGAAATAAAATTATTTGATTAAAGTTCCAGAAAATAATTCACTCTTGATAAGAAAACCAGAAAATTCATTGTTGGGTGATGACACGATAGTAACTAAGGCCTTTGGAAATACTTATCCTTCCGAAGTGGAGTCGGCAGCGTCGGGTGAATAAAAATCACTCAAAATCTAAAAATCTGGCGTTTCAGGACTCTTGCTTGTCCACGCACATTTACAGAACTTTGAGGCACCTCTCTACACCTCTCCTAGGCTTACGATGGACAGTCGCGGCAAAGTTTAACAGAAACATTGCCGGACAAAAATTACGATGGACTGCCTCCCATCATGTTTGGTTTGATAGTCCCGGGGTTCACACAAAATGACAATGACCCGGAAAAGAATCTAAGATAATGTAATTTCCTGTTATCGCAAACTTAATTCAAAATAGTAAAAGTTCATTTCTCTGAGTTGCAAAAATAAACTTTAATACATACGTTATTAATAGGCTGCTGCAAAGTGAAAATCAAAATACATTTACTTCTACCACTGATTATAACCACACACTTACGTAAAATTACAATATTTAAGAAAATAAAATTATAAATAAATATAAGATAGGCTGTGCTAAAGATACAATTCATACCAAAACTAAACGAAAAATAATTAAACAAAACAAATGGGATAAAATTTAAAAAATATTGACTCAGTTCAGATGTAAACAAGCATGTGGGAGGATACACTCTCACCACACTGTGTTTGAGCCTATTTAGGAATGTTCCTGCCAAGAATCAGATCAACGAGATCTTCCCGGCCCTCTGGGTTTAGACATGTAAAATTTTTATTCAGCTAGGTCGCCGATTAATTTTTATTAAGCAGAGACGCCATTAAAATTCTATGAGAACATTGCTCAATGCTACATTGGATTTAAACTGAGCTGACCCCAACTAACTTTTAACCACGAATCCCCTGGCATAATTCAAGCTGTACCCTGAGCTAGTTTTGAAAATAAGTATTACTATAAAACCATTTTTAAAGTTTTAATTTAGTATTGTCTAAGCCTAAAGTTAACTAAGTATTCTAATAACGAGAGAGGCTAGTATTGTCAAGGCCACTAATTAAATATTGAAGTTATTATTTTTGATTAAAAACTAGATACACATATTCCAGAAATTATTATTATTTTTAATTAGCACACATTTTTAAATTTTTTGTTTGCAGGTTTTCTATTGACAATATTCCAAATTAAATATTACACAATTTGTGAAACGTCTCTGTGTTATGCGTTCAGTGGGATATTTGTATTTTCTCTTTGTGCTATCCCTGTCTGTATTTATTGAGTTGTATAATGCTGTTTTGTGTGTTACATTACACTACCTGTCCACATTTTCACACCTGGTTGGGGCACAAACAAATTACTCACATCTCCTCAACTTCACACTGTTCATCAGTTTGGGGCCGCGGTAGTTTAGTGGTTAGACTACTCGCTTCCCACCTCAGCAAACCTGGTTCAGTTTCGGCAGAGTCGCTTCCGGATTTTCGTACGTGATAATCGTGCCGAACGATACTGCTGGTTGGCGGGTTTTCTCGGGTATCTCCAGTTTCCCACGCGCTTCCATTCCACAGCACTGCCACACATTCCCCTCGCTTCACCATTGTCGGCTCTCAAGACCTGTATGTCAAGAGCCGCCCTCATGTCTCCACTCCATTCGTCAGTTTCACTTGACCGACGCATGAGTACAGTGATCTGGTCCATGGCAATGCCAATATTAAGTACTATGGAGAAATACACAATTTACATATAAGTATACCTTGAGCAGGGCTTTCGGAAGAGGTAATTTTACCGTTAACGGCCCATACCTCCACAGGTCGCATGTTATGCTAAAATAATGGTGGCAACTAATATAAATAAGTTGAATACTATAAATTTGATTATGTGAGTCACAAATCAACATTTGCATGTGACCGACAAACGAGTGCAAGTCAGTATACCAATCACAATGTTCAAAGAAATACTCCGACAGTCGATTCACCCGAGGCTACTTTTCCTTTCCTCCCTTCGCGGTCCATCTATTCGTCGCACCTCTTACGATCCGAAACGAGCACGAACATCCAGGCCGGCGTCTGGTCGTAGTATCTGCTTGGTGAGGGATAGGGAGCGGGATAGGGGACACTTTGCTCAGAGTAGCCTTTCTTTACACCGTTCTGATGCGCAAGACGCCAAGGTACATGGGAATAAACCATGTCTGTATTCTTTTCTTCTCCCACGATAACAGTTCTCTCGCACCACGAGTCAGCGAAATGTAGCGTGGTGGTAGCTTCTCTGTGAAAGACGGAGGCGTGGCGGCATCTTAGTTCCTATAGTGTTGCCCGTGATGAAGGTATTGGTTTGCTGACATGGCATCAGGTAACATGTAAACCTTCCGATAGCGCAGCTGGCTTGTAAGAACTGTAAATGTATACAGTACTGTAAATATACGTACTAAAAATACTGTTACATGCGGCCGCTCGCCTTTGTCCCCTTCACCTGTCTGGTGCTTGTTGACATCGCCGGTAATTGGAAAAGAGAAGGCAGGATTAAGGCGATCGCCTAGAGAGGGGTACGTTTGTGTGAGTGACGCAAAAATCGATAAAGCGCTACGAGTGACGCTAACCGGCGTATGTAAAGGAGTATGGTCTCTACGCTCGAGGCACTCAAATGGCTTGCAGTATTTCCGTCATCGACTCGGCTGAACGTCATTTTAAGCGGTGACCCTATAATTTTATTTGACGCGACTGTGATGTAGCAAAGTTCAATGCATGCCTCTATCGTAGTTTCGTATGTATCTGTTTGTATATTACGAGATACGGCAGTTTGAAAAGTTGTTTTTAGCTATGTTGGAGGGCATGAAAACAATGTTTCCTGTGTGAGCGATGTCTTGAAAGTACCATTCCTTCATCGTCTTGAATATACTTTCTTTTCGTAGATATACATATTGGGCACGCGTTTACCAGTTTCTTAAAAAAACGTTATTTTAAACACATTGTAACACATTTAAAGCACCAGGTATGCGACCGCCTTAAACGGCCTCCGCAGAATTCTGACGCGTGCCGCGATACGGCTCACCATAGTAGTTTTTTTTATATATATTACGGATATGTGTTAATTTGCAGTACATGAAATTAATTTAAAAACGCAGGATATTTTAAGTAATTGTTTACTTAACCAAGCAAGGTCATAGCAGACGGGCTATTTTTATGCCATCTGGGTCCAGTGAATTTAACAAATTTTGTTAGAAACGTGTTTTCTTAACTGTGATGCCATATTCGTATAACCAAACTATAACGCCAGTTCTTCATAATAAGTAGTATGTATGAAATGGATGAAAACATGTTCTTGGTTNTCGTATAACCAAACTATAACGCCAGTTCTTCATAATAAGTAGTATGTATGAAATGGATGAAAACATGTTCTTGGTTAACATCATGGTAGTTTATAATCAATTTCGGAGCAAAATAAATGTTGGTAATTTTTAATTTCACTCTGGAAGCCATGAAAAAAATGCATGTATTTCCGTGGCTCAAATACTAACTACAAAAGCGTAAATGGATGTTATTTATATACTGAACTTAATACAGCGGCATGAAATGTGTGTTTATATCAGGTCTGCGCAGGTACTTGTTATGTGGCAGATTTATTCTCTTTTGAGACGGCGAGAAATCATTGGAAACTGCATTGCTCCATGTTCAATATCCGCAGTGACTACACGGAGAATAAAATAAGGACGTGGTCTCATTAGATAATTGTTTTCCTTACGAAAACGATGGGGGGACGATAATAAGATTCCAGTCGTAGGTGCCGCCATGCTCGGTAATGTGAAATTCATAATGGTGTAATAGACGGCTAGGCAGGTAAAACATTAACTAAGCTGACAATATTTTGGTTCAAATGTAGGCTACATGTGGAATTTCCTGATGCTTAGTTTGCAAACTTGCAAAATACGGCATTGAATAGTAAATGTTATACAGGANGCTACATGTGGAATTTCCTGATGCTTAGTTTGCAAACTTGCAAAATACGGCATTGAATAGTAAATGTTATACAGGATGCAGCTAAATATATAAATTATTGTATCACTCTTCGGGAGGTGATTCCTGGAATCAAAACAAGCACAAATGTCGCTATGGACGTACGTCGTACAACTATTCAGTTCCAGGGCGTACATTGCACACGTCGCAGGCGATGATAGNGCTACATGTGGAATTTCCTGATGCTTAGTTTGCAAACTTGCAAAATACGGCATTGAATAGTAAATGTTATACAGGCTGCAGCTAAATATATAAATTATTGTATCAATCTTCGGAAGGTGATTCCTGGAATCAAAACAAGCAAAAATGTCGCTATGGACGTACGTCGTACAACTATTCAGTTCCAGGGCGTACATTGCACACGTCGCAGGCGATGATAGNAAATGTCGCTATGGACGTACGTCGTACAACTATTCAGTTCCAGGGCGTACATTGCACACGTCGCAGGCGATGATAGAAGTGTCCGCCATGGGCAGCAATGCGTGCGTGGCAACGCCTCCGTTGCCCCGCTCACTACTCGCTAAACTCGCGGAACTGTCTGAGCAACGATCTGATTGGCCTCTAACACGTCCACCACAGAGACGACAATGTGTATCGTACTGTGAAGGTCCGATTCAGGACAATAGTCGCGTTCGAGACGCAGGTAGCGTGCNCCGATTCAGGACAATAGTCGCGTTCGAGACGCAGGTAGCGTGCACAATATCGATTCATGAGCAACTGGACCACCGAAAGACGTGTTCACGCTGGGCGCTAAGACGATTCGCAGAAAGTCACAAAGCCACTGGGTTGGGTCTCTCTCTCGTACACTTGATTCGGTTTCCTGAGGAAAGAGAGTCATTCCTCATAGCACAGGCGTGATGTTGCTGCACGACAACGTCCAACTACACTCAGCCTTGAGCTCACGTGAATTGTTACGGTGCTTCAGATGTGAGGTACTGGACCATCCTCCCTACAACCCCGAACTGGCACCCAGTGATCTCCATCTCCTCGGACAATTCCAGACACACCTGCGAGGTAGGCGATCCACAACCGATATACAGGAGTTCAACAAGCCATCGTGACGTGACTTTAGGGACTCTACGCTCATTTCTCCTATGCTGGCATCAATACCTTGGTCTATCATTGCGAAAAAAATTTTTTTGCACAGGTGTTGACTGTTTTGAAAATAAATATGTACCAGTGCCATACTACTTTGTGCCAGTATATCTGCCTGTGGAATAAAGTTTGTGCAAGAGAGCTTTTATTTCCTTACTTTTTGAATGACGCTCCTAGTCATCCAGCTTCGACAGAGAACTGATCGTTTGAAATTAAAATAAAGGTTTCCTTTGCAATTTTTATAGGCTACACAGGATGAATTTTTGTTTCGTTACGTTGCATATCACACTGTTTTGCGCTAATGTGTTGGTTTATATCCGTAGCATCTAAAACCAAGAAAAGTAAATGAGTTGAGCAGTAGTACTTCGGTAAGTATTTGTTTTGCAATACCGTAGTTATGTACGTAATTTTAAGTGGTATCCATAGTCAAATACTTGATTTCCTTAAACCTGTCATGTACTAAGCTTCAGTATTCGTAACCATGGATGGATTTTCGTCTATCAATATGCCACGTAAAAAATTCAAAGACAAATGCAAACTGTAGGCGCCCGAAGCAACGGGCAACAAATTTACCTACTTGCGATCTGCCAAAAAAAATTTCATTAAAAAAATATATTTTCGTGCTGGTAAATCCGTGGAAAACCCGCTTTTTTAAATGTTAGCAAGTTCAAATAAAATTCATTTTCAGGGTGATCGAAGCCATGGGCTTCAATTCGTTTAAATAAACTAGTATTGTTATATCATCTAGTATTCTATATTTACGTAGATGGAATTTTCCAAATAACTGTAAAGCTTTTTCCTAAATCCCGTTGAACGAACGAGTCGAGTCTATAGGCTCTAATAGTTTTACGTGGGTTACTGTTCTGACTGACAACATTTTCCAAAAAATTAGTCATCCAACTGATTAATAAAAACTATTACAGACTAAACAACTCTGTCACTACTCAGACTTAATGCCGAGTGTGTACAGAAACAAAATATGTGATGAAAATCACAGATGCAATATTTACACTTAATCAGTCTGCATT
>NQII01015410.1:0-19779 GCA_002778355.1 Clitarchus hookeri
CTAAATATTTTCTCAAAGTATATGTAAAAAAAGAATACAAATGAATGTATAGCATAAGGAAGGGAAACAAAATTGCTTTTGCCAACATTTCAAGTCAAGTTTCAAGTAATTAGTTCAGTAAAATTTTAGTAATAAACATGGACAAATGGACAGACAAACAAGAATTTTCATTGTTATTTACCTAAACGAACATTTGACAAGCACTAAATAAATATTCAGTGAACTTCAAATTTTCATTTTGCTTAGATTTTAATTAAGTTCTTAGATTTCATACTGAAATCGAAAATAAAAAAATATTTTTTTCTTCATCCCTTCAGTTTTCTGATTATTCAAAAATTATGGTGCATGGATAAATCAGCGTTAGATTGCACCCTGGTTTTGAAAAATCCTGTATTAATTTTTTTCTACAAAATGTTTAATAATAAGAAATTATTTTAACGTGGTAATTTCTCTTCTCACTCCTTATTTATGATCTACAAATTAAATTTTCCCGTAAGTTTATTTTGTAATTTTTAAATCACAGAATAATTAAAAAATAAAATACAAAATTTCCATAAAAACTAAATACAGCATTTTTTTTAGTCACGCTCACATGTTTATTTGTGCTTAACATACAAGTCAAAATTAAATTTTCTTCTAGTTGTCTGCTGCCAACTTGACGGCTCATTAATGATTAGGTCATTTGTTTTTTAATTTCATTTATTTTCCTCTAGTAATAATTTAGAAAAATAAATATTTTGTCAAATTGCTACATTTATTCTGTTGATGTTAAATGAAATTCAAATATATTAAAAATAGCATAGCTACAAAATTCTAAATGCTTCACTTCGCACCTGATGTAATCACCAGCTTGATGACAGCAAAGGAATATAAACGCGCGCGCCAGTTTCTCATCCCACGATTGTCGTCGGGTTTCACGTCCTCTCATCCATTCATACCACAAACACTTCGTTGCCGCCAGTGTTTCCACGAGCAAAAAACTGAAAATGGACCTGCCGGGGATCGTACCCTGATCGCATACATGAGAGGCGAGCTGCCTTTCCCACTGCGCCACTACTGGCCCTTTGATGACTCGAGAGCGTTGCCGTCATTTTCCTCTTTTTTCACTCATTTTGTCTTTACTATGGTTATTTGTGTGAACTGAGTGATGCGAATGTTTACCAAAAAAGGGAAACGTATTTTTTTTCACGTTTGTTACTTTTCGCGCGATTTATTAGTGGCATTGGTTTTTGGTAGCACGGAAATATTGTGGTGATCACTCTATACACACAAATGCATTTTCGGGTTTGCATGTGTGATATAATTGCCGAATTGAAAGAGATTATGACGGAGCTTAACGGCTGAAATCGTTGGTATCGAATAGGATGAAGTGGTATGGGTATGGATCATGGGTGAAATGCATGTTTGGCGGGTGGTGTGCGGGGATGCAGGAGTACCACGAGAGAACCCATCCACCACCGGCAACATCCCCCACAACTCCTACATGCGAAAATTAGGGGGAACTTATTTACAGGCTCAGACACTTGATTGACATAGGGAAAAGGTGGGAATCATTCGCACATTGACAAGACTTCTTTAGTCATCGATGAATTGAAGGAAAGGGGTTACATCGACTGAAACCCTCGGGTACTGCCCATGATCTGCAAGCATCTGAAACATGCAAAGTTCAAGTGTATGAAATAGGTATAAAAGTAAATTCATGAAAACATAATAGAAAACCGTTAATTTTTTTAATATTTCGCTACCGCTATTCTGAAAAATCTATTAGTTAAGAGTTTTATAAAATAAATTGTTAGAGTTGGTTTTATGCTAAGTTAGGCTAATTTTTAAGATATTTCCGAAATCCCAGCTTTTCTTATATGGATTTCTGTATTTTTGAAAGTATAAGTTTTGAAAAGTGTTTTTAATGAATTTGCATTGTCAATTTTCATCTGTATTTCTACAACAGGATTTACCCGAGCAGTGCGCACCCAGTGTTGATTTATTATGACATAAAGTGATAAATAGGTTTCCAATTGTTAGCATTGTAGGCTTGTTAAGACATGAGATTTCAGCGTATTCTAAGCTTTTTTAACATGGTTGTGCATCGTATGCATGGTAAATAATAAATGTTGGGATTTACCTACATTGTGCCGTTCTTAGATGTGTAGGTAAAAACTGTGAATGTAAATCTTTGGTAAACGTATTTAGCAATAAGTATCGTTCGTTGCTGGATTTTCGAAACATCATAAGAAGTGTGATCATGTTTCTTGTAAAACATGATGTGCAGATGGTGAACACGGATCCATCCGCCATCATGGTTGACGTCACAGCCAGGGCTCGCGGCCGACAGCTATGTCTTTAAAATTTATTTTAATAAAGAAATTTCAATAAAAATTACCTTAATAAAAATTATGTTAAGAAAAATAATAATTTAAATAGAAATGTATAAAGATGAAAAAACATTGGCAAGCCACCTTGGATTTCTAATAATTATATTGGTTTTCCTAGAAAAACAAATAAAGGGATTGTAGACGCAGATTATAATTCCATTTTTCTACTTTTTAATTAATTTTATATGTTTTTTTATTCTTAACGCAAGCGAGTAATGTTATCGCAACCCAGAGCATTTGAGGACGCATTTATTACCCTTCCTCACTCCCGCCAACACCTAACCGCAGAAATTGTTTAAAAAAAATTTATTTTATAAAAATTAAATAATTTCGTCCCGCACACCTTGGATTTAAAATAATTACCCCACCCCACCCTCCTCCAGCATCCACTTCACTCAAGCCACGACCCACTTACGCCCACCCCTTTCCCGAACCACCTCTCTCAACCACGTCCCCATCCCCCACTTAGCCAACCCCCTCCTCTCTTCTTATCATCACCATCCTTCACCCCCACACCCATTTCAATTTAGTACATGATTCGTCCAAATCGAACCCAAGACATTATCTCATAGCAATATTAAATTTTTTTTGTTATACACATACCATATATATTTTCCACCCATAAATGATAAATATTTTCATTATCATATAACCAATGCATTATTGGTTTAGAGCATACCTTCAATCACGATTATTTCTAGAACTTTTACGAATATAATATTTCATTTATAAAAATTCATATTGTATGTATTGTTCTTAGCATTTTAAGAACATTTAAAAGCTAACGACGTATCATAGAGCTCTTTTTTTTTCAGTTGGGTCTGAATCTTTAATTAAACTATGTGCCCGTGACCTCACTGAGTTTTTTTATGTTTGTTAAATAATTATGCAGCAAACCACATTTTCACAAGTCAGGTTGTAAGCAGGCCAGTATTTGTAGACATAGGCAAATATAATTTTCGATCTCTCACGGGCCAGATTCGTCAATTTGAGTTTGGCAAGCATCACTTCTAGCCCCAGAATTGTATGCGTGTATAAGACCCGCGACAATTTATAGAAATAGTTAAAAGCTTAAAAAATATATATATATATTTCCATCATAGTACTTTTTTAAATCAAAATCAGTTTATAACAAGGAGGAAACTACGAGGGTTATTCGGAAAGTAAGGTCCGATTTCGTATAAAACATAAATCATCACAGTTTTTTTCAAAAACCTTTTTTATTTAATTCCTTACATGCTTTTCTATTTTTCTACATAGTTTCCATTTTTTGTTTAAAAATTTGTCATAACGTTCTACAAGCTTTTGTATGCCTAAGTCATAGACGTCTGCCGCCTGTGAGGATAACGGGTCTGTAACTGCTCCTTTCATGTCTCGTCCCCTGTGACAATCTTCTCTAAAAATTGACCACCTTCCTTACGATATCGGTCTAAAAAATCAAGAGCGCAAGCAATTCTTTTCATTTGGTGTTCCTCAGAAAGCAGCCTGGAAACCCAACGTGCGCACAATTTGTGAAATTTCAAATTTTCAGAGACAATTTTGTGCAATTTTGTTCTACCCACATTCGGAAATTCCATAGTTAAAGTTGAAATTGTGAATCGCCGGTCTTCACGAATCTTTTCGTCTACGGCTTTGACCAAATCTTCTGTGATCACTGATGGTCGCCCTGATCACGGTTCATCATGGACATTTTCCCGTCCGTCCTTGAAAGCTCTCATCCACTTACGCCTTTTGCTGTCACTCATCGCATTGGGGCCATACACTTTACTTATCTGTCGATGAGCTTCCGCTGCTGAAACGTTCCTTGCTGTCAAAACCGAATCACTGACCGTATTTCACAGTCGGCGGGCTGAGTTTTAAACATTTTGAACTGACACTGTAAACAGCATACTGCAACATGGCGTCATTTGACGAGCAAGGGATGCCGGGAGTCAGTGCGCATGCGCGTTAAAATGTTTGTGCGACATTCGATTAGTTACGGCGATTCGGACCTTACTTTCCGAATAAACCTCGTATATAGGGTTAAAATAAGAAATAGTATATACAATTATTTTCTTTTTTTATAATTATTAAAATATGTTATTACCAAGGACACTAAAAAATAATTCATGTTCGTCTGTGTAAAGTCTGCATCATTATACACATCACCTTCAGTTCTAACTCGTTAAACATGAAACCAACTATTCGGGCACTCGTCAACTTCGTGCCGTTGGCAGTAAGCTTGAAGGCAAAGTCCTTGCAGCATAAGCTACAGCGATATGCCCTTGAAAGGTCTGTAGATGATACACTAGCGGTCCCAGATGGTTTAGTTGTCGTCACGCCGGGAGAAGCAGGGACAAGGGATGAAGATGTCTTCGTAGAAAGAGATATTGGTCCTTGTGAAGAGTAGGCAGGCTCGCATCCATACTGGTCGCAGCATATTTTGGTGGAGGTACCATAGGATCGAAATTACCGCCCACCATACTGCCAGCGGAGGTCGCAAGAACGCTCTGTTGCAGAGCTGGCACGAAAATTTCGACGAGGCCTGCAGTTTGACATTGCATGACTCTACATTTTTGCAGTAAGTATAGTAGGTGGGGTAGAACAGCGATCCACACCGTATGCACAGATATTTAATGCCGTAGGGATTGTTCATAGAACTACGAATTTCATGCCACCGTGCGATGTGTTGGTGCAGAAATACCTTGGCGCAGTAGCTGCAGGCATAAGTTTTCTTTGGCGGAGGAGATACAGCCGACGACCCGAACTAAGCCGGAGATGGGTCAGCCAAAGAATTAGATTTTGCATTAAAAAATTGTTCTGTCAGTTCGTCTGAAGGTGCGGTGGACTCCGTGGAAAATGGCGAATACGCTTAAACGGACGAAGTCGATAGCATCGAACTAACCTCGGTCGATGGCGCTATTGCTGGACCCACTACTGGTATCTCCATAATAGTTATGTCAGTTACTGTCACCTGCTGCGACGATCTAGCTTTTACCTGGGTCATTTTCAAACTAAGCTGGTTTACTCAAACCCAGCAACCTGTATATACACTCATGACCTGTTGCAGATGGCGTGGTGCAACATGGGAGGCGATGGCATATGCACTGTTGCACCTGATGATGAGTTGACGAATGCAGTATTCGTTATCGTCGTAGGCATTGGCAATGTGGGGGTATCGGTACGAAACGATGCTACTCTTGTCAATCACACCAACGCGACAATGAAAGTTGCAGCAACCCAGATATAAAATTCTTCCCAGCACTGTAGGCTCCTTAAAGACATAACTATAACCAATACATAGGCTTCTCACATGCCTAGGNGGCAGGCTCCATAAAGACATAACTATCACCAATCCATAGGCTTCCCACATGCCTAGGCCCCTGTGTCTATATATACACTTTGCGAAAACAGAATTTAAATTGCAATGCAACGATGTAAACTGCAAAGAGGAAAGATCGACCGCTCGGCCAACATCAGAGGATGATGCAGCTTGTTCACGCGGTTTCAGATGCCTTTTTAAACTCTCGGTGCGCGAAAACTGTTTACGACACTTCTCATATCGATCAGTCATGTGGACGGTACTCATCAAGCATGGCGTTCCTTTCATGCCTCCGTGCTTCATTAGCATTTGCGAAAGTCTTGTCGTAGTAGCTGCACGGAAGTCTTGAAGAAATCAACGAGCCACCAAGAGTATTTACAGCTGAAGTTTTTTCCTTCGATGAATCTCCAGTGTGCGTCGCGTCAGTTACCACCCTACTACATCCCCGATGCAATGTGTGCAGATAACGCTTAGCAGGCAGTGAAGGGAGACCAGTGCAGGTTCTCACTTCTGTAACCAAGCTGCAATTTCCTTTTTTCACATGTGAAAGTAATATGTTCCACATTCCGAATACAGTTGACCTCATGTCACCGAGCATTGCGGCTTTTAGTAAATTTCTTCTTGAAGTAACGACGCAAACAATATTCTGTAATACGTTTCGCCATCTTGGGTCGAGACGATGTCCCCCTTAACAGTCTGAATAACAACTAAGCTTGCTAGTCCCGGTGTAGCTGTACATACATATATACAAGCCGACGAAATGTTACACCTCAATCAAGTATATAATTTTAAAACGAAACAGTACAGGATTTGTGTGTTATTTTATAAAGAGGGAGGCTTAAAACAATGCAGCATACAAGATTTATAAAGGAATGCGAACAACAAATTACATAAACCTTAATAACAAACATTACAAATACTGACCTAGAGGTAAGATATTTAAACAAAGAAAGTGGAGTAGGAACACCTCCAAATGCACTCACGACATTAAAGTACACAAGATAATGAAGAAACACTCCAAATATGCCATCCTTGAAAGTATAAAAAAAGTGTAATATACATTTAAATATTAGCACCCTAAGCGAGTTTTAAAAAATTTGGAAATAAACCGGTGGGAAAAAAACCAAAACTATTTAACAAGTAAACGAAGCCGAGACCGTAACACCGAGTCATAATAATCCTGATTTGTACTCTGTTTGGGAAGAAAACCGAAAATCTTAACGCGTAAAAATCAAAATCATACTGGAAATTTACCTGAAGATCCTTCGAGTTAGACGTGGTGAAGTGTTATCCCAAAGCGATCCTAGGGTTCCGGCATGTGGAGTACTGGCTGGGCGATCCACGATACGAGGATGCCATGAAAAACATTGAAGCCTGCGAAGGTGTGAGTCATGCCCGCCTCTACTACACCCTGGCAACTGCGTACAACCCGTGAATAATGAACGTCGAAGGTTAGTCAAAAGTTTATTTTATAGACAGAGTCCGGTGCGATGGTCAAACCTATGCAGTATACAACATGAAGCCAGATGTAACACTACCATGCAACGCCAACGAACTGTTGGAGCCGAACGTGGGTGAACCCATCATCATTAAAGAAGGCATCCAGCATATGTATTCTGATATACGACATAGGGCCAGGAATCAGTGCTTTGCTTCAGGGAAGAATGTGATGGCGAGATGCATAGACTCCTACTGGATGAAGAAGCTGGCATGGTTCCATTCGTCGAGCGGATCAGAACTTGTCACAGCCTGCTGTGCAAGGTAATGACAAACTCGCAAGATAAGGATATGAAAAAAATATATATACTGACAGTTTGGGGCTTGATAGTGAGGAGGGCTAGAAAAATTTGTGACGAGGGCGAGAAATTATTTTGGTATGTGCAAAGTGTAAGTATGTCGGTGATATAAACTGTCCAGAAACGCATTCGTATGTACATGTTTGAGCAAATGTAATAGGGAGGCATGAGGAAAATGATAACAAAAATGAAGTACATTGCGGACATAAATTATACTATGTTCAGTTATTTTAAGGCGTATAGGGAAAAACATTTTGTCATATTCTACATTGCAAAACAAATTCAGCAGGAAAAACACTCAGTAATGTTTAAAGTATTGATTGTAAACGAAATATATGTGTTCATATTTAAGAAAGATACTTTTATAAATGTTGATGTAATTAAATAGTCACGAAAAAAATACAATTTATATAAAATCATTTGTGCCAACCCACATCACGAAATATGTTAAGTGTTGTTTTAAATTGCTTAAGGCATATAAAAAAGGGATGGTAATGGCGAAAAGAAAATAGCACAGGTACGAAAACATTCTTGTCAAAATGGTAACTTACAGGTCTGCACCTGTATGGAATCAGGTAAATGGAGTCCCACACATGCATGTGTATGTGCTTCCATGATGTTTTATCACATCGACACTAGCATGGTGTCGGATAACCGTAAAGTCTGCTTGTGTGGGAAGAGCAGTGTTAGCATTTTCACAAGTCCACACCTGTATGGTATCAGGTAACTGGAGTCCACACATGTGCATGTATACATTCTTCCAAGATGTTTTCTCGATTCGGCAACTGCTCAGAGTCGGATAACCTTGTAGTCTGCACATGTATTTGCATGGCAAGAGCAGTGTTAGAATTTTCGCAGGTCTGCATCTGCTCAGAGTCGCAGAGTTGGAGTTCTGAAACACACACACATATGCATTCATCCATGACCCCACACCATTTTTTCATGTCTGCACCTGCACAGTGTTAGGTAACCATGAAGTCTGTACATGTGCAAGCACGGGAAGAGCAGTAGTATTAGCAATGGCCAGCCACACTCCTTATGCACATCTTCACCAAAAACGAAAGTTCCATTCAAAGCAGCTCGTAACCATAGGGGTTTACTCTCACACATTACGAAGGGTCGCTCTCCTGAATAGGTCACCACAAATCACAAAAGCGAATAAAGTCAGTTCCCTAAAGTCCACTGGTAGTGTATGTGCTTGTTAAATTAAAATACAGCACGCCTTCGTCGTTGGAAGGAATAACTGTTGCAGGGCGCAAGTGAAAGATAGCGCATGTAGGCCACGAGCAGATGCTTGGTTTCATATTACCAGGGTGAAAATGCGAAACACAACATGCTCGTACCATCACTTTCCATGAACATTGGACGCCTCAGGGGCGCCGCCCGACGCCAGCACAACACCACANAGCAACGTGACCCCATGCAGCACAACACCTGTCCACGACGATGCCACCCAAAGGACGCCACTAGAGTTTCATGCTAAGATCACGAGCCTGCTGACGTCACTCCTACCCAGTGACGCTGCGACGCAGTCGAGAAATCCGATGTCTATCACAGCGAGTGAGGCATCTCCGAGCCAGCGCAGGACACGGCCCTGCCATGTAATGGGGTTGCCCAACAAGCCAGTGTCTCATTTAGCCATGCTGCAGGCCTCACTCCACGTCCAGCAGCAGCGACGTGACCGAGAGGAGGAGGATCCTCGCCACTCCGATGCTCCAAGCATCTCTTTCGCTCACTGCATGGATCCTGAATGGCTTGCAGGAGCCACCCACCTCCATAAGCACCCGCTCCAGCACCATGCCATATTGGCAAACACCCCACCTCATTCACTTCGCTTCGCCCCGGCGGCCTCTAACAACTGCGGCTTCGACAAGAGCCACGTCGACCTCCGTCCTGCGGCTACTAGTAGAACAGTGGGGAACAACAGGCTGCATCAGGCCACAGTCTTCAGAGGGTGGGGTGCAATTCATTTGTGCTGCGTCCCTCCTCATGTGACGCCCGGCACATCAGCTACGGGCACCACAAAGGAGCAATACCTTAAAAGTTAACTTAATTCGGTACTTCTTCCCTACAAAGCAGCAGAGTAAAGAAATGCATTTCTGCTGAGTAATAATTTGAGATACATGACTTTCTGTAAAGAGTAATAATTAAATATATTTTCCAAAATTCAATACATCAGATCTTTAACCTTTACAAATTTACAAAATTATTTTATTTACATATAAATTTCAATTTCATTTTTTGAACGCACATGAAAATGGTCGCCGATCTAATTTTTTTAAACCAGAAACATACTTTATTTACCATTTAATTGACAAATTCAAAGTTTAATTTTCTAGGCAATATACTTGGAGACATACATTAAGTATTCCATAAAAAAGAGATGAACATTGTTTTCTCTCGAAACTCTTCCATAATTTAAATGAGTTTCAAGCAAAATTAATATAAAAAAACATAATTGCTTCGGGACTCCCATACTGTCCCCTTAATTAAAGCAATACTCATCTAAACTTGCAGTCCAGGAACTGCTTCTTTCTCGCTCTGATGAGAATGCAGCTTACCTTGGATTATATAGTGCAAAGATCATCAGTTCCCCTCCCCAAGTGGGTGTCTATTTTATTACAATTTTAATAAAAAACAAATAAGGATTTATTATTTTAAATATTTGAATCTGCGCAGAGTTCACTAAAGTGTTTTATTGGTCCACGTCAATAACTTGGAACACTACTATACTTCACGTCGGCACTCCAGGCGACAGCAGCGCTCGCCGTGGCGACTCGGGAAACCTTCCACCTCGCATAGGCGGCGGCCAGCCAGTATACCTCTGGGTCGTGGTGGCGTGACTAACTCGCTGCGTAATGCGGAAGGCACATGTCCACTTGACGGCCATCACTGGCGTGGATAACAGCGTCTAAAAACTGCCTCACCCAAGGACAGCCTACGACGGCGATTCTATAGCAAGGTAAGGCGTGTTCTTCATTGTTATGCAGTATGAATGAACATCGTTGTCTTGCCTGTAGATACTGTCATTATTTTCGTGAAAACTATGTCGTGTTGCTAGGTGCGGTAGAAAAATAGTCGACGGGCGGTAAATTTTGGGCAACATGAGACGCCCTGTCTCATCGTCCATTCCGGAAGCGATGAACCCGGTGATGACCAGAAGACCAGCAGCCAGAAGATCTGTCACATATGGGTAGTCTGGCAAAGCCTCCGACGACCCCCTCCATGGAACGTCCATGTTCAGCAGTATCTCCGTTATCAGTGATGTTTTGGCAGCCAGCTCTCCATCACCCAGACAAAACACACAAACGACTAGCAAAAATCTTGCAATTATCAATCAAAAGTCAGTGGGAAAAGTATTATCCTTGACTCCTTACAAGAGAAAAAAACGAAACAGCCTCCTAGATCGAGAAACCTGCCAAATTGAAACCCTCTTTTGAAAGGATTTTGTAAAAACATCAATAAAAACACATAACATCTTAAAGTCTACATGAGCATGAAACACAGGATGATAAAAAGGAGTAAGAGTGAAAGTACTCCTTCTGGACTTCACACAAAGATACTAGATAAAAACCACGATACATAAAATACACGCAATAAACATATAAATATATCTCCTATAAAATGATAACAAATATCACAGATACATCATGAGATTCCTGATTTTTGCAGTAGAAAAATTATATCCTAGCAGATCCTGCTGTTGACCAGAAAAATACAACTTCAACTGCTTTATGTGCGAGTAGAATGATTTGGAGAAGTCTGGACAAGGTGATCTGTGTACATGTTGGAGGCCTGGGTTCGATGGCAAATTGATCGACTAAGCTCCCGTCACGACCGACCCTCGCCAGGTGTCCATCTCGTCAGTCATGTTTGATGTCGACGACCTTGACACATAACCTTGACCCAACTCTCCAGACCTTGAATGATATACATATTAACAAATCCCAAAAACTCCAAAACATTTCCACAAAATTACAAAATTTCCCAAAAAACACTTCACACTTGACTCAAGACTCAAGACTCAAATACCCTTGACTAAAGTAAGACTCAAGTCTCAAAGACCCTTGACTCAAGACTCAATAACCTTGACTCAAGACCATTGACTCACGACTAAAGACTCAGGACCCTTGACCCAAGACTCAAGACCCTTGACTTAAGACAAAGACTAATGATTCAAGACCCTTGACACAAGACCCAAGATGCAAGACAAAAAAACATTGATCCTAGACACAATACTCAACACCGAATACTCAAGATTTGAGACTCAAGACCTTAGACTCAAAACAATTTACTCAAAACACTTTACTCAAAACCCTTGGCTCAAAAATCAAGACTCAAGACCCTTTGACCCAAGACACATGACCCCATGGTCATGACCTTTGATCCCATGTATGTGTCCTTAACATTTTGGCCATATTGTTTCTAGAATTTTCCATTTCATGCTGCCATTACATCTTGCTATTTCATTCTCTGTCATTCCACCTTAATGCTCATGCTCTGTCATTCCATATTGTCTCTCTCTTTCTTCTCTCTCCCATCTTTTTTCTCTCTTACACCTTCTTCGTCAACCATCTTTGATGCAATCTGTTGTAGTTCCCTCGCCGCCTGCTAAGGGTGCTGGTGTCGGTAATGTTGTCTTTTGCTAATAGAGTTCGCAGGTAGCTGATCGCTCTACAAGCCAGAGTGTATATTTATTTTTGAATTTTTGGATGAAGTGTAATTTGCCATTTACGAGGTGTATATAGGGTACGTAATTANAATTTTGAATATATATATATATATATATATATATAATGGTAAGCCAAAACCTCTTCACACTTTCAACTTTGTCTATAAAATCGAATTTTTAATTATAAAATGTTTTTATTATAATTTGACTGTGCATTCCAGCTTTCAATTTTTTTTTACTGTTTTATGAAAAAAGGAGGTAACCATCCATGCATTTCATGCCATTCCGCTTGCCCTCAACTTACCGTGTACATGTTTTAACTATGTGAACGACTCCACGACTTAGGATGGGCAGTGTTAGCATTTTAACAAATCCGCACCAGCATAGTGTCAAGTAAGCTGTGTTAGCTTATGTGCTTTTAAGGTGTTTTCTCATGTCCAAACCTGCATAGGGTCTAGTAACCGTGAAGTATATGCATGTTGGACTTTGCTCCAGTGTCTTGTAACATACTCTCCACGCCACACTCGGCAGCTAACTACAGCATGCTGTCCATCATTGGTTTATGTGGATTGGTGTGTGGATTGCTGAGTGAATTACTGTGTAGATTTATATGTGGATTGGTGTGTGGATTGGTGTGTGAATTGCTGTGTGGATTGGTTTGTTGATTACTGTGTGGATTGTATGTGGATTCGTGTGTAGATTGCACATGGATTGCTGTGTGGATTACTGTGTTAATTACTGTGTGAATTAGTGTGTGGATTGATTGTGGTTCTGATTGTGGTTAATGTTGTACTGATTGTGGTGCATGTGGTGCTGACTGTGGTGCATTTGGTGCTGACTGTGGTGCATTTGGTTGTGATTGTGGCGCATTTGGTTGTGAATGTGGTGCATGTGGTTGTGATTGTGGTGCATGTGGTTGTGATTGTGGTGCATGTGGTTCTGATTGTAATGTGTGTGGGTAGCAAGTTAAAATAAATTCCCAGTATTTTAAAATAAAATTATGTACTAATCCAACGTCCAAAACTCAAAGGTTGATAGTTTATTAATAATAATTCATTAAAAGATATAAATATCCAGGTCCCTTGATATATATTTAATAATTTCCTGAGTAAACTGTATTTGCACTTTGCACTAAAAGTGCCTAGAACTATAGCAGGCTCCCGCCATGATTCGCCATCTGTCGATGCACAACTTGGTCTTAGTATTGAACAACACAGCACACAGCAGACCCCTACCATGTTCCCAATTGGTCGTTGCAGAACTTGAACTTTGTACAGATTGTTTACAGAGAAAAATAGTTCCAAAAATCTGATATAAACTAGAAATTCAGCTGCTTCGTTCCATTCTGCCGTGTGAATTTTCTGTGTACGACTCCGAGTGCTTGTCTTCTACTGTCATATTGAGTCTATCAACAAGTTCATTCGATTCGTCGGGAGAATCATCATCCTTCTCATCAGATACTTCATCAACACTGTCGTCATAGTCATTATCAACAGTGCTGTCTTCATGGTCGTCTTCACTTCCTGTTTCACATTTTATAATAAATGTACCTTTCTTTGCACAAAGAATTATATGGTCATCAGTATTTCGAGCCGATAACTGTTTATTGTGAAGTTAATATATTTCACGCAAAAGCCTTGCAAGTGTATATTTCGCGCGAACCACTCTACTGCACGACACAGGTCACTCATTCCATGTTTAGCATTAACTATCTCACCATAATCGCCAGTTGAATCAGTACCTATCGATGCAGCAAGAGGTATTGATGGCATCACTTTCTGTCTTTCAAAATACGAATCCTTGCTGTTCTTGGTGTGGTTCTTTAATGTGCCACCTTGCATAAACTACACGTGTCCATTGTCGTGATGTTTTCTCATGAGAAAAGGACTCTTCGAACAGGTGGTTCTCTCATGTTACCAAGCATTTATACTGAAGGAGGAAACTCGATTGCAAAATCGACACAGACAAATAGACAGCGATGATGCAGGTCACTACTCTATGTTTGTAGAAGTTAAATGCAGGCCTTCTTATATACAATTCTTCTTCTCAGTATGACGGGAGTGCACTACCAAATATATGTTCACCTCGCGATGCCAGAACGACAACTGTAATTTTTCTATATAAAGCTGAATTATTTTATGGTAAAGAGCCTAGTTTGTGCCCACAGAAGTCCTTCTACATAAAATACATTTTTAAAATTATATTACAGAATAGGGAATCACTCTGAGTAAACCCTTATACTCGTTCGCTCCAGAAGAATACACACAGATAGATACCAATCCATATGTGTATATGTAAATAATTAAATATGATGATATAAATATTAAATAATTATATACTTCATTATGTATAGAATTAATTTAAAATAAATTCATATTTTATATTTATACATACATATGCCTATAAGCTCCTTAAAATAATATATTACTATGAAAGCGTTTGCGTGCATTCTTCTACAGGATTTATTATTTCAAATATTTGGACCTGCGCAGAGGTCACTATAGTGTTCTATTAGTCCATGTCCGTAGCTCGGAACACTGCTATACTTCGCGTCGACCCTCCAGGCGACACCAGCACTCGCGGCGGCGACTCGGGAAACCAACGGCTTTTTTTCCCTCTTGCATCTTGGCAGCATGGTTTAGACACAGCTTCTGCAGAGGTTTGAATGTCCCATGCATGCTGTGCAAAATGCACACGGTGGATGACGGAGATGCTTGGAGAGCCGAAGGGGCATAAAGCTCTCTCTTGACTCGGTGAGATGCTGGGTGGGTGACTGGGTGTCCTCAACATGCTGTGGAAGCATGCCCACCAATTGTTCGGTCAAGGCTTCACTAGCTGAGGTGGACGCTGGTCATCCCGATGGTATCGCAGCATTGCTTGACAGAGGTGGCGCCTATGGGATTGTGGCCCTGGCAGATGTCCCTGGTAACGAGCCTTGGGCAGCAAGGTGTAGTGGTAACACCAGATGTTTCCCAAAAAAGGATTATTATTTTGTTGACATAGAATGACGTGTACCACTCTTGCATGGTCTGGCACGGTCACTTTCATCATGTCATCGGCCCACAGTTGCTGCACCAATGCGGCTCACAGAACACGCACATTGTGCCTCCCAATGCATGTCCACATCGTTCACTTGGGAACGGGTCATGACCCAATACCGAGTGATCCAACCGAGTGTCTTTAGTGTGTCCCTAGATAAATCTGCGTAATTAGGATAGGAATCAAGTGTTAGAATGTGTAGTAAATAGCATTAGAATTTATAGCCCATGGGCAAATATTCGTGAAATTTGCCCTTAGAGGATTGCATCATCTGCCATGATGCAGGGCATCGCGACACTGGGCATAGTTATAGCTGGTGTAGTCGGCTGTTGATTGTAGGCAGTGGGGACACGAGAGGTGTCCATCGACAGTCTGTCTGTTGCAGTCTCCGAGGGCATCGCAGTCTGGAACTGGCATCGGAGGATGCCGTCGCTCATGGGCCCAGGTGACAAGGTGTCTGAGCCGCTGGCAGGTTGAGGCGGTAGGGCGTCTGCCATGCCATCGCATCGGTGACGCCTCTGGGGCGTCTGATGTGGTAGAGCTCGAGTTAACATCTGCTCTGCACAGGTCGTTGTGGTGCACAGGTTCTCAGTGTCGTCTTCCTATGCTGACTAAATAGGTTGTTTTCCCCAGTCTGCCAATTACTTTGTTTGGCCTGCTCCATTTCTGGGCCAAACCTGCAGAAGTTCTTGGTAGCCGCAGACAGCTTGTGTGCTTTCATGAATGAAAGCTGGCTGGGTTTGAGTGCAGTTGGCGGGCGAGTGGTGGTAAGCAACCATTGTGCGACATATTTATTTTGACACTCGCGTGCCTGCTGTAATGCCCGCCCTCGGTGGCGCCTGCGGGCTACACTGCTCTCGATGTCACTAGCCTGACCTTGGGGTGCATTAGCAAACTCCCCAGGAATCTGAAGTTGATGGCCTTTTAATAGCTCAGCGTGTGTTTTCCCAGTTGTTAGGTTGACGTGAGTGCATAGCATGAACAAATCTGCCGGCATATGTTGAGTCCAAGATGTGTGATTGTCATCCATGTGCATCTACATTTGTGTTTTCAGCAATTCAATTTCAGCGCTCTGTTGGATTGGCGTGTGGATGATAAATATCAGTGGTGCTATGCAGCACTCCCCACCTAGTACAACACTTGCATCATTTACGACCACAGTGAACTGTGCTCCATTGTCCGACATCAATAAGTGTGGGTATCCCCAACGTGGGAAAAATTCAGTTTCCAGCTGTTTGGCGACACATTTTGCACGCGTACTAGAAATGGGGTAGTCTTCTACCCACCTGGAGAAAAGATCGAACGCAACAAGAATTAATCGTTTTCGCATTGTGGTACGTGGATAAAGGCCCATCAACGGTTCTGTAGGCAAATGTTGCACTTGTTGGGTACCATAAGTATGGAAGTTTTTAAGACAGTTGTTTGCAATGCTCACACGGACCTACTGGCGCATCTCTTGAGAAATTCATGGCCAATAGAAATGCAGTTCAGCATTACGCTGTGTTTGTAGTGAGCCTGGGTAACCAGCAGACTCTGTGTCGTGCACGAACTGTAGCATAACCCCTAGTGACGCATCCCACATAGGAAGTCCAATTCTTGCTGTTATTGTTGGCACACATTTCCAAACGCCCGTCTACTACATGCTGTGTCGTTTGTTTTTTGTTGCATACTCTTTCACATGATTTTGTGTTACTGGGCAAGTTTGTTGTGCTCCTATTGCACATGCATTGGCATCTGTAAGTGTAGGTTTCGGGGAAGTGGAAGTCAGATGTGAAAACATAACTGCATTTTTGCTAATGGTCGATAAATCCTTCAGCGAGGGGGTGGGGGAAATTGCTTCACACTCTTCCTTGTCTCATGGCAATGTGTCACCTGGGGATCTTGAAAGCACACCGGATACCTGATTCTCTGCTCCCAGCCCATGTTGCACTTCAAAGTCAAACAATTGCATGAATAAAACACAGTGCATGTGTTTACTGCGGGCTACCTTCGTATAATGTAACCAGACAAGGCATCTATTATCTGTTATCAATGTGGAGCGTTGATACTCTACAACCTGCCAGTATTGTTTTACAGACCAAATAACTTCTAGGCATACTCTCATTTACATCATACCATCATACTATGGTACTGAACTTGGCACTATTGTAGTGTATAGTACGTCTACTGCTATCGTCACTGAACTGGTACAGGATAGCGCCTAGTTCATGTTCACTCGCGTCTGTTTGTAATTACAAGTGTTGACTTGGGTCGTGTTGTGAAAGTTGACGGGTTGCCGTGGTCTCAGGAGCTGGGAGAAGTAAGGTTAGACTTTTGGTAACAGGTTTTGTGGTACTTATAATGATGGAAAAGGGTGCCAGAGCATGAGATACTCATCTGGTGATGGGTCAATCACCCACGTGACTTCTCCTGAGCTGACCCCACGGCGACGGTGATGTCGTCGGTAATGTTGTGAAGTTCTGCCTAAGCTTACCTACAAGGGTGTAGGCCTTCTCAAACATCACTAATTATCATCGTGAAAATGTTAAGTAGCTGTCTTAAATGCCACAACCACCATAAAGCCATTATCGTTAGGTGCGGTGCACCAGTGAGCATAAGACCCAAAGTTAGTGAAGCTGTCATGAAGCGACCGATAGTGAAATAAAACAATGAATCACTTGCACTTATTTTACTCACTATACATTTACTCCTGAGAGGCACTTACATCGATCTAGTGATAATGCTCGCTAGCAACCGACACAGAACAAAAAGGCACGTGGTCAATGGAAATAGTTACGATGAATTACATCCCCGGCACATTTCGAGCTGGCGGGGCTGAGAGTGACCCGGCCCCCGGGTTAAGCAAAATAAATTAAATTAACTAAGTTCCAGAATAAATGATTACAATTGCTACACTAATGTCAGTTGCACGATGTTGAAGAACCTGGGGGTGCACAGCGCACATTCACTCTTTCAGCGCATGCAGAACCAACTGAGCGAGCATGGCGGTCTCGCTAGGGATACCTACCCGAAAAAACGCGCCAGTTGCATTAACAAAATACACTGGCACTTTTACTGAGGAAACAAATACACACAATTACATCTACATGACACTGCATTAGCAGAACACTTTTATATATTAAATTGCATGAGCGAATTGAGCAAGAAATGAAATTGGCTTGGTAAAAAAATAAGTATGCAATGTGTTTATTTTATGCCTTGAGGCTGTCTCTCCCAGACTGTTGCGTAAATGTTTGGTTTGTTTAAATTTTAACCCTCTTATTTTAATTAATGAAAAATTCACTGGCACCCTTATTTGTATATATTTTAGGGTGTGGTGTGAACCGCGCTTTCACGAGCCCTTTATGCCCACAGTGACTGCCGCAGACTTCTCCACACACCAGACACACCACACTTCGACAAGCTTGTGGGCACGAGTGAGGGTGTGCATGGTAGTATCAGTGCAAGTGCCTTAGTGATTCTAAGTTATTCTGTGTTATTATTTCATCAGTGTATTTCATCAGGGTATGTATTAATAGCATCAGTGTATTTCGTCAGGGTATTTATTAATAGAGTCAGTGTATTAATCAATGTATATAATTAATATCATTTGTTTGTCATCAATGGAAGACAGTCTACACAGCCACAGCCAGAGACATTTGACATTTTACATTTGGCAATGCTGTGGCTGGTACGATAGCGACGTCGCTCACAGTTTCCGGGCCATTAAGAGCACGTGTTTTGTATTATAGTTGTGTGTGCATTAAGGAGTCACAGGTAATAAATACCTCAACAAGCATCGTTCGTAAGTGTTTTATTTGTAATTAACTAAAGCGTGCGAGGCGGCCTACAGCCTCACCATCGTGTGTGATGGAGTGTTTCAAGACTCAAAAAGCCGTTACGAAGGAAGGACATGGAAAACTGTGAGTGCGGAATGAGGGATCAGGTGGTGTTTTTTTATATACAATGTTTTTTTTCTCTCTTTTTTTGTAACTATCCTAATAACTAAGTGTTAAGTGTTGTCCGGGGGTAGGTCTGGACTGTATTGCGTCTCTGGGCTAAGCCCCATACGCCTACATGGGAGGGAAATTAGGAAAGGAGGCGTGCATCGCGGCAAAGAGGGATAAAGCAGCCATGGCCAGGCTTGTGGCCATGACTGTATCCCTGAGTGTGTAATAGCTGAGCTATTTCTAAGAAGGGAGAGGGGAAAAACCTACATAGACACAGTAAAAACCCTCTCGACAGGAAATAAGTTCAAAACATTTCATGCATTAAAAAATGCTAAAGGAGGCAGCAGGTATGAGTAACATGCTATTTAATGTGGGTTATGAAACTCTAGAAGAGAAAGTCTCTGTGGGCGCAAGCGCCTTGAAGGGTGACTGCTGTCGATATTTCCGCAGGCGCACCTGCACAATAATATCGACAGCAGCTGTAGAAAGCAGGGCCTCCCTGCTTCTCGTCGTGGAAGTCGGCAAACTGGGCTGCTCAGTCATGGCACCTACTCCATCTTCACTCTTCCGCGCTGACATCAGGATAGCCACGCCGTGGGTGAAGGCGGGGAGCCAAAATACAGGGGGCCACCCTCTCCCTCTTCCTCCAAAATAATTCATCGGTCGGAGG
>NQII01015414.1:0-11362 GCA_002778355.1 Clitarchus hookeri
ATTGCACAAAAGAAAAATAATTGGAAGCTAAATATTTACATACTTCATTTTGTTATTGGTAACTGTCACATATTTACTTTTCAAACCTAATACAACTACTTTGCGATCATCCAAACATCCTGCACACCTTGTTAAACTCAATTAATAATAATGTGCCTACTGTTAAGCAAACGTAAATTTTCATTGAACTCTACTTAACCATTAAAATTGAAAGAGCACTCTTTTGACCTCAAGTCTTCATATCTCCTTGGAGACAGTCTTAACCGCTACAGTCTGCACAAGACGATCTGATCCGATGAAGGTGTTGACAGTTTGACCAAGCTTCCATAGTTGGGCAGGCATCTTTTCATCCTTCAGGATCACCCTGTCTCTCACGTGAAGATTGTTCATCTTGGCACACCAATTTAATTGGTTCTGAAGCTTCAACAGCTACTCTGACAACTGACGTTGCCAAAAATGTTGGACCACCTGCTGTATCATCTGCTAGCTGGCTACGTGGTTGAGTTAGAAGACTCTTCAATGTTACGGAGCACCAGTACATAATCTCCTTTAAGAAAGTGCCCTAGGGTTGTGTGAATGTAACTTTTTGTTTCACGAAATGAAAATGAAAAATGCGTGTTTGAAATTTATGAAAGTGAAATGAAAACTAAAAATAATTTCTTGAGTACTCACACCTATTGAAAATGTTGACATTTTATTAAATTTTTACTGCATATTGTGTAAAAACATACTGGCATATAATCAAGGAAAGTTAGTTTTAAATATGAAATCACACTTGTATAGTGCCATCAGTGATCATAAGTACAACAATATTAAAAAAAATCCTTTAAGTTTACAAAAAATAAAGTTATGAGTGGATTGTGTACCGAAAAAATAAATGCTTATAATATCCCTGCAAACTTATTTTCATTCTGGAAACATTTAAATTTTATTTTTATATAATTATTTTAGTTTTATTTTAATTAACACAAAGAAATGGATACACACATACAAATTGTCATTGTTGTTCAACTAAACAAACATTTTTTAAGCACTCAAATATTCATTGAAGTTGGAAATTTTCATTTCATTCTGACTTTTAGCAATTGTATTCCAAGAACTTTCGCGTAAAACTTTAAAATAAATAAGGTCAAGCTAAACATTTGTTTTTCGGTTCTATTTGGTTTGCTGAACAACATATTATAACTCCACGAAAATACTACGTGCTCTTTTTTGTTATTTGAGGCAAACAGTGTGTGATAATATACTTAATTTTTGGTGTATTCCTGTCTTGTCTTCCTCACTTAATTACATAGCATAGTAGACCGGAATCACATGTAAGGCAACCTAGTAGTATTTGTTAGTATGGGGAATGGAAATTGCAAAATTTGTAATGCAAAAACTATGTAGGTCGCATACAAACTTTTATGGAATTTACACTAACATTCGGATCGGTACAAGAACCATTTCCCTTATTGTTTTACTCCTTGAAAGAACACGTATGCAAACAAACACAGAAATCAATTCCTAGATCAATACTTTCCAACCGTAACCAGACACTAAATTACAGAACATTACCATAACCTTGAGATACTGTGGCTTATAAACATACATTTTTGGTTGGGTATCTTATATCGCAAAGATATATAATTTAGTTGGCACTTGCAATAGTAAATTTCTTGTGATAGACCAAATGTTGGTTTGACAGTCATCTAGTTCAAACCATCGTCATCCTCCATCTAGTTCTTTTGAATTAAGTAATGAATTCATGCATGTGGTTTCGTAACACTGTCCACACATTATGAAACATAGCAGACCAGCCCGCCTGCACTCACACTTGTGTGTTGTGCAATCGCCTCTGCAGTTACACGAGATCATGTGGAGAAGGCTTTCTGGTGCAGGTGATAGTGTTGTCTGCACTGGAACTACAGTATAGTATTAACATAAATACGCAATCCCCAGTCAGTGGCATTCATTGATAGTCCTAGCCATTCCTGCATGAATTTTCCAGAAGGAATAAGTTAATAATAAATGGTAAATTGTACTGTAAGTAGAAGCTCAACTGTCACAACGCACGCCATACCCCCACCCCACCCTCTCCTGCAAGGGCCTCCCAGTAGCCACCTGCCTCGGGACACGTGGCAGCCATTAACGCCTGTGGTGAAGCCAGGCTGGCCCAAGGGAAGCTTACACGTGTCAAGGTTGTAGCACAGGGCCCCACACACCACCCTGAACAAAACCACGTGAAATTTGGACACGCTGAAGAAATGCAGAGATAGGCTAGCGATTTCCGTCCACAAGGGAATTAAAACACGTGCTAAAGGTGAGATACACCAGAAAAAGAGCTGACAGCATTGGCAGGGGCCGCTGGCCCACACATCACCCCCTCTCCCCCTCCAACAACAAGAGTCCTGGCACATGGAGGAAATTGGGTCTTTGTTCGGCACCTTTTACCCCCTCCCCCTAACGAGTGAAGACATGTGTAAGGTTCTAAGGGGGGAGCCCAAGAGTTTAAAAGCCAATTTGCGGGACATGGAGGGGGTCAGTTGGATCAAGTCAGTTCGCGAGAGTAAATCGGATCGGGAGATTACCGGAAGAAGCGTGTCGTGGAGGCGTATGTCGAGAAGCGAACCCGGAGCCGCAGTCTTGGAGGGATGTCACCAAAACCAGGGTCTTTCAAGGCCATCTGGGGCACCAGAATTCAACTGCTGCCTACAGACCTACAACTACAAGCAGAGCTAAGTATCAAGTCGCCGCTCAAAGAAATCTCCCAGACGCCTAGCGTCCTCCCTGCCCAAGACGTCGACAACAATTAGCAAGCACGTTAATTTAGCCCTTAAGGGCCCCAACTCCCAAGGAACCACATCTCAGCGTTATGTATTCATTATAATTCCAGACGATATAACCCAGTAAACTGAAACACCAAGGGACTACCTTATTGTTACCCTGTCACCCTCAACATTCAAGGCACCTTATAGTCTGTGCCTGGTAACATTAACTAAGACCCTATGACCCTCTCCGTACATAATAACACAGGGAGGCGAGTAGTGTCACTGTATATTAATATGTATATAGATTTTAAGTAAAACTGAATGTTCAAAATTATTGTCTTACCTCTAGATATGTCCTGAGACTATGTTGATAACTTGCAGCACTTGTCAGAGGAAGACAAGCTATCTCAAAGGATGACATAACCTTTTGTCATTCCAAACTGCGTCTGAATATGTGCACTCGCAGATCATTCAATGTTGCATATTTATTCCAGTTTCACAGTGCTTTCATAGTTTGTTCACCTGCTGAAATGAGAGCATTTACATCAGCCCCTTGCTGGTTGAAGATTTTCGCTATACTGCTCAAGTCTTAATTTTGTTGCAGAATATGCCGTATTATTTGTTTTCCTTTTTTAAGTATTGCAGATGTCGTGTCACAGCCACTGAATGCATGTGCCGAAAGAATACATTCCTTAGTTCACTGATTTCTGCTCGGATCTCCGTAATTCTGTAACATTTTACTGTCGAGGTACGAATTGTAGGACTAAGAAATTTAATCTATGTTCCCTCATTTGCTCATGCAGTAAACATAAGGAATATGTCAGTATCTATTCCAATGACAATCACATGTCTCCCTACTTATTCTTGTGTAAGTGCAGCATCAACTATGAGTGTCAGCATCTGCTTTTGCTTGGAGCACAGAAATTCCAGCATTTTGGAATGAAGAAGTGAGCATTTCGATCAGGTTTATCTTGTTTTATGACTGGCAAGGAAATCAGATTGTCGGGATGCTGCCATGGTGTTACTTTCAAACACTGCTTCAGCAACGAGCTTCTTGAGGGCCTGGCGTTTCTGTTCTTCGTCCTTAGTCCATCCAGCCGGTCGGTAGCCATCGAAAACAAGTGTTGGTGAAGTGAAGTGCCTTTGCACATATGCATTCAAAATCTGACCGAATGTAGCAGGCCTAGGCCAGACTACAGTGTGAAGTAAGTATCCACCATCCACAGTTGTTGATGTTTCTTCACGATTGTTTACATCATGTTGTAGAGAAACTGGTATGAAAATAGCTGCTAAATCTGACTTCATAGTCTTTTTCATACTTATCTCATCAAGAAGGCTTATGTGCAAGTTCATACTTTAAGTATGATGACAAATTAGGGTCAGATTTCATGATACACATGAATAACATATGCGAGTTGATTGGAACAGTTTGCTCTCACGGTAATGCAGACAATGGTGTCACTCTTGACTTCTGCTTGAGTTTCACATCACCAAAAGTTTTTCCTATTATTTCCCTTATAGTTGCTGCTCCTAAGGCCTCCGCATCATCACAGTTTATGTTCTCATTTATAACGATGTCAGTGGACACACAACACAGGCTCGAATGGTGAATGAGACATCAGATTGAAATCCTTATTATCCAATATTTGGCGAGAGCCTCGAATCTCTACATGCTGTTCTGAAGTATACTCTCTGACACCGAAGATAGCCTCCAGTGCATTACATACAACAGGCAATGATTCCCACCAAATGTTATACTGGAACATTTCAACTAATTTGTACCAAATTTTGCACACCATAAATGCTACAGAAGTTCATGTAAACTTTCATGATTTGAATAGGTCAGACAATGGTGTTCAAAATGGCAGCTTCATAAATAATTTAGGTAAGTTTGCCACATATATTAAACAATTCAACCAAATCTTGTATATAGACATTATACATTATAAGCATCATATATAGAGACTTTTTTTTTAAGCAATTTTGTATGATAGCATTAAATAAGAAAATAGAGTTTTATGGCATATCTCGGAGACGAAACAACCAATTTCCACCAAATTATTCACACAATTAGCGCTACGGGTGGCTATGTAAACTTAAAAGTGTTAAGTTACGACCATTACGAATAACTTATAACTAATGAATATACCTATACGTAAACACCACCCATTAATAAAAATAATAAATAATTCACTAATTGACCTACCAACACCTATTAATATTTCATCATGATGAAATTTTGGATCATTATTATGGTTATGTTTAATCATTCAAATCCTAACGGGATTATTCCTAGCAATACATTATACACCTAATATTGAAATAGCTTTTAATAGAGTAAGACATATTTGTCGAGATGTAAATAATGGTTGAATAATACGAACATTACATGCTAATGGAGCATCAATATTTTTTGTATGTATTTATTTACATGTTGGACGAGGTTTGTATTACGGGTCATATAAATTTTTTTCAAAATGATGGTGCTCTAAATATTTTAGGTTAGTAAACCCTATAATTCAAAATATTGGACTGATTAAATCTGAAGATGATGCTCCAAACCCGACCTCCATAATGCAGTGCATTGCATACTAGCTTATTGTACAAGGTTTTCTGGGTTCAAGTCCCGGGTAAGGTGCGTGTGTGTGTGTTTCTGGTATCATTTCTAATGTTATTGCTTTCAAAGAGATACCAAGTCCTACTTATCAACTCAGCTTTTAAGAACTTATTAAAAAAGTAATTGCACCATGTTGAGGAAAGTAGGCTTATTAGTTATATCAGTATCTTCTTGTTTATCTTTCGCGATCCTAGAATGTGTTTTATATGCTTTCCTGGAATACGAAAAAAAAAGTGATAATGTGTTCCGATAATGAGAGTGTAAACGTCATCCTGTTATATGATTTATTCTGCCCATGCCACAACCCGAAAAATATTTCTATAAAATTAACTCTGTAACAACAAACACATGAATTAAAGTACGATGGAGTGTGTCCATCGCTACAGAGTTCTACTAGCACCATATTTCTGTAAGGTATGGAAAATTCAACTAACATTATAAATACCTCCAGAAAACACTTGCAGCTATGTCAAGTCAAGTCAAGTCGTGTCAAAATGTGACGAGTGTGTAATGTGTCAACTGGGCTGCATGATATATTGGCCTGCAATTAGTGTGCATGTCTGAGTGTGCGTGTGTGTGTGGGTGGGTGCGAGTGTGGTTTTAATTAATAATTAAATAACATTTATTTTTGCTTTGTTGCTGTAGTGGGAGGGGAGTCACCACAAAAAAAAAACAAAATGGCCAGCCTGCCTTGGAAACCCTTGGCGATTGCAGGCCGAATTCACATTATTAGCAAGCAGAATCGCTTCACATGGAAATATGTTATGTTAAAATATTTATAGAGCTCGGAGAAAATTTAAAACTCTCACAATTTGTTGACATATTTGCACTTTACACATGTAAAATGTGTAATTTCCGCGGGGTGTGGTTTCCGAAGCGAGCCGCACGCACTGGCCGACAGAGGGCAGCACGGGCAGCTGTTTTGCAACAACATAAAATAAAATACATTGACATTTTGTCTACGATCTTCCTGCCCGCATATTTCTCCAATATCTGTTGTGCTAATTTAGGCTGTCAAAATAGCCAAGGTGAAATTTTATTACAATCATTCTTGCATCAGCTGATACAGAATTTTGTGTATGTGACGATGTTAATGTAATTTATGATGTTGCCACACACTGGCTGTCAAAAAATAGAATTCTTGTATGACTATATTATTTGTATACATAACCTACGTATACAGTATGTAGGCCTAAAGTAAACATCCCCCCCCCCTCCTCAAATCATTTTAACCCTGAAATCGGTTATCCTTGCCTTAATCAGTAACTACGCCAAAAAATTGGGAGTTGACTGTATGGGCCAGTGCTTGCATTTTTTAACCAAATATGCTATTACCAAACCGTTTTTTTTTCTCAACCAAATTTGAGCAAAAACTTTGACTAAATGTATTAAATATTTACAAAAAATTCACTGAAATCAGCCAAAAAAATTGATGAAATCTCAAATTTTTTTAGCACAAACAGGCGTGTCTAAGTATAGTAGGTGTTTGAAGGTACAAACGCAGTCATAACTAGTTAGGTAAATAGTTTTAAGCAACATGGGAGTGGAAGGAGGCATGGTTGACAAAGGGAGGAAGTGACTCAGTGGTGCTGGTGCTGTGGGGTGTACCGTGCTTGGTCCTATGAGAGGCGCAGCATCAATAGCAGCACAAGGAGAGAGTCCCCTGCTTCTCCTTAAGGGATAGTCAAGCGAGCAATGTGACCACTATAGAGTTTAATGTCCCTCTTGTATTGACAGCATTCTCCACTGAGACCATATGGTACTTCGATGAGCGGCGTGACCTGTTCGGAGTCTTAAGTCTCACAGCAGCATCAAATGTTTTATCTGTTAAAACCTGGGAACCCTGGAAAGAATCTACATCACCTTGCCATGGTAGTGACCAAGAGGGTGGCATTACCTGACAGCAACCAGTACACCGAACTCCGACAAGAAATGAGTGTGTCCTTCAGAAGGTATTGTAGTACAGTTTGTTCCTCATCGGCCGGGTGTGTGCTTGGGTCAAGTGTGGAGAGAAACAGCAGGTTAAGCGGGAAGCAAGGTATCGAAATGAAAAACGAATGACCGGTACAAACAAATTGAGCAAGGTGCATTTGTTTATTCTGTGTAAAGGCAATTGTAACAAATACCTCGGATCTATGCTCAACCAGTATCTGAAGGACAAGGGAAAAGTTTTCCATGTGTTCTATAGCGACGGCTGTAGCAAAGGTGCAAGCGGGTGCTCTGAATGAGAGAGACTCTTAGAATGCTAAGTCCGGCATGGACGTGCAACTCGGGGTGACACTTTGAGACTTATTCAGACTACAGCATGAGCAAACAGTAATATGTGTTAAAAACACAAATGAAAAGTGAGCTAATGAACAAGTAGATGAACTACCATGAGCTGCGTATGACAGAGTTCAGGTTGCAGGACCACTTCACTGTGAACTTCCCAGATTCTGGTATGTGCAGCAGTATTTCAAGGGATCCTGAGTGCATGGCAAGAGGGGCAGAACAAGATGGCTGGATGTGTTGGGATTAAACAACCCCTATACACAGCAGAGATGCACCTTTGATACCTGTCTTGTCTGCTTGCTCTCCACTGAGGGTGGATCCAGCCACTTTCAGGCAGGAGCGTCATGCCAGGCAAATTGCCAGCCTTTAGGTACCAAACTAACACAGCGGCTTGTGATAAAGTTCTTCTAACAGTAGGTGGTATGGAATGTGATTGTGCTCGGCGTAACAGTAGGCGTATGGGGAGTGTCGGAGGCAGACGTTTGCTCATGTCGCATGTTAGTTTTACCAGACACTTGCCGTACCAACTCTATACCATTAGGTCAGTGGGAACGTAAAGATACAGCTGTGGGTGCATCTCAAAGTCCTATTAGCTCGCACCGACAAGAATTTGGAAGTATGAGACATATATTGATTCTGACAGTGTTCAATAAGGATAGTTCCCTGCTTAACTAGTCTCAAGTTGCACAAATGAGGATCATTAGAATCAACAGAGAGTTTCCATTTTGGCTGAAATAAAATCTTGACACGAATGATGGTAAGAGAGAACTACTCTTACAGAGTCATACAATCTCTAATAAGACTACTTTCTTAGAGATTGAGGACTTTGACTTTGGTGATGTACATGCAAATGGGTCCACAATTTGATGCCATTTAAGTCACAATGTCTTGACTGTACTATCTTCACATAAACTCGCATGTCTAATGGTACGGCTAAGCTAACAAGCTGATGAGTTATGCTTGCAATTTTAAGGCTGCTGAAATGATGTTTGCCCCATATAAGAGGTTATCAACATAGAAATTGTGTATGACAGCAGGAGATTGCAAGTGAAAGTGAGCTTGCATATCTTTGGCTAATTGGTTCAGTCAGTGAATTGCAAGATATGAGGAACATGTTATGTTACAGACCATAATCAGTAATCTTGGATAGGCTGGGTTGAGAATGGCCTCCACAAAATCCTTTGGATGATAATGTCCATCATACGGACACATATCTAATGGTACGTCTTAACCGCATCTGTCACCAAGGGAACTAAATGTTTCCTAAATTGTGTCACGAGCGGCCAAATATCTTCTTGCAATTTTGGACCCACCATCATTTTATAATTTAATAGTATGCCTGAAGATATTTTTGATGAGGCATGAAATACTATGAGTTATTTGGTATGGCTACTCTCCTTTATTACAGGTGCATGATGAATATCACACATTTCTTTATGTGATTTCTGTAATTCCTGTGGTGGAATGGGATCCATGTGCTCTAATGTAATGTACTCATCAATGAATTTCACATTTTTCTGAAGCTTATCAGGCTTGTGCCTTAACTGGCATTCCATCGTGCACAACTGTGATACTGAGATGGCACGTGATTCCCCCAATTCTAAGCCATTGTCCTGAAAGGATTGCTGTACCACATACTGCCACTGCTAGTAATACCTCTCCTGTGATTGTGGAAGTGATGCTCACATATGGTCTCTTCTTTGTTGAGTATGTTGGTGGAAGGGACCTCCTCCAACTTCCAGAACTAATGTACAATAGCAATTTCATCATATTGAACATGAAGAGATGTCACTGCTGGTGCTGATGTACTAGTGTAAATTCTTCCAGAAAGCACTCAGCCGAGGTCAGTTTCAATAGCTACTGGAGAACCATCACCTCCTATGCAACAATGTGATTGGAGTAACCTTGGGTTGATATCACCACCAAGAAGAATGTATATCTTGCCTGGAACATTGTACGTTGGAGCTGCCATTCTTAACCCCATAATATGCAAAAATAACATCTCAGGGCAAATGGATTCTTTTGACAGACATCCCGTCAACTTAGGGATTACTAGTACCTTTATGGTGAGCCGTGGTGTGCTACTGAATAAAGGATGAAGGTTCAGTTCAACAAAACTTGTACATACGTTGGAAGCTAAACCTGATGCAGTAAAATTCATTTGTTGGTTCTCTAAACCTTACTTTTACATGCTACTTTCTGTCAAAAAACTTGATTCAGACCCAGAGTCAAGTAGAGCTCTGAATGAAGTGAAGGTGTCACTACAATCCTTTTCATTGATTTATGCTGTAGATAACATCATGCTTGATGACACAGATTGCACAAAGTAATGAGATGCAACCTATGTTTCGTTGGTCTCGGAAAGTACATATATTTTAGATTTTGAGGTGGCAGTGCATTCTCTAGACATGGGATCCATGCATACTTTTAACAAATGGCTATATTACTCCTGTGCTGAAGTGGTTAGAAACTCAGGATATTTGTATATTGCATGAGGTCCTGCACATTTAACACACCCATTGACTTGTGTGATCCCATGCAGTGCTTACAGTTCCTTACTCCTTATTACCTGGAAATTTACTGGGAGTGATAACAGTAGAGAACTTTGATTTCAAAACATTTGCTGCAGCCAATGCACAAGTGCTATTTTGTGGAAATGGTAAGAGTTTTTTGAATTTTGCTAGTTTCTGACAACTGCCATTCCTTCCTGGAGTCAATGTTCAACCTTTAAGTGACAAGAAACACAAGTACTGAGTCCCAGGTTCAACTGACTAGTGGAGGACTTTATGTAACGTCGTGTACTTGATAACATTTTTGAACAGATGGCTTAATATTACTATAGACTTCTGTTGAACGACTTCTTGTAAAAATAGACATTTGAAGATAGTATCTGTTAATTCACTTGCTTTTATACTATAGTAAATGTACCCTAACCTTTCGTGGTAACTATCATTACTGATTCTGCATAGACTTCAAGAGAACTGCTGCTGGGGTAATGAAGCTTCTGTGCTCCAGTAAGATTCTTATCCACTATAGACTCAAACAAGTCCTTAAAGGATATTCAGTCTTGCAAATCCTCTTCAAACACTGGCAGCTGTAGGGCAATCTGAACTCATTCACAGCTTATTTAAGTGATGGCAAAAACGTCACATTTTTCAGATCCAATTTCATGTAATCTTACAAGCAATGTGGTGAGAGAATCTTGGACGTCACCTAAATCTNGTCACATTTTTCAGATCCAATTTCATGTAATCTTACAAGCAATGTGGTGAGAGAATCTTGGACGTCACCTAAATCTTCATGTACTCTATATTCTGCATCATTTGCTGTATTATTAAGTTTTGCCAACAGTTTATCAACTTCATCACTATAAGTTGGATTTATTTTATATGTACCACTGTTGCACATCTCCAAGTGTAAGCTTGTGAACTGCCTTTTTGGCACGAGTAACATTAGATCTTATAGCTTTCTTTTTTGCTAAGAGATTCTGCTGGTGAGTGAGAGGCCTGACACTACACAAAAACATTTCATTCCTGATAAGTAATTCATAGAATAACAAATGCCAGATTTTGCACAAATCCTACCTGCTGGACCAAATATTGTTCCATTAAATCAGCTGTGGGAATGCACATTAATTCACTGTTGTTTATTTTTTATCTCTCTATCTTGTGAACTACAATAACAACTCCATAACTTGGAGGAATCTGGTACACAACAGCAATCC